>JARACY010000587.1:0-85859 GCA_029255725.1 Scrobipalpa atriplicella
AGCCCAGCAGGTAATGACAGCCACGCCCATCAACTCCTGCGCATTCAACCAGTAACTCCAGGTTATAATAATGAGCGCATTTTTTGTTCCCGGCGGCGTTCCCTCAGGAATGCGGTCGGCGAACCTGTTTCACAGCTGATTGCTTGATCGTGGCTGATGGATAACTTAGTGCGGTGTATGGGATCTAACTTTCTTATATCTCTGCGATATAAGAAAGTTAGATTTCCGTAGAACTTGTTGAATTATATTATTAGTGAGTGAGCCTAATGGCAGAACCCATATTTAACCTGTTGAATTTCACGGATATACAAAACAAGATTAGAGAAAGATAAAACGTAAGACTTAAAAACCGAAATTAGATTCAAATAGTCAGCTGGTTAAATCTGGGGAATAGGCGAAAGAAAAAGCATGATATGTTTGGGTATGGGTATTGACCTTAACATGTCGAATTGCTAGCTACAATCCAAAGTTCAAGTATAGAATTTAGAACGTTTTGAAACTTATCGATCTTTCTATCACGATATTTTTTTTATTTCTCCAAGCGGCTGCACTGTACTTAACTAGCCATCAAGTTAATGGGCTTTCGTGAGGCGCGGTGAGGCGCTTATAGTTTTTGCCGTCGGTGCGGCGTTCCCTGAGGAATGCAGCCTCAAACCTGTTGATCAGCTGATGTCTGCGCCCGCGCATGTGATGTAACTACAGACCGTTGCCTTGTCTATGTGGACAGGGAGTATCATAGGTAAGAATGCATGTGTGTGTGAGTTGTCTAGCTTACATGAGGGAATTTTGTAATAAACGATAGAGCAGTATTTCATTTGGCAGTCAAAATGGAAAATATGAATTCTGTTTTTCGACACGAGTAGTTGGTAGATAGTTAGGTACTATCATAGATAGAGGAATATAATATAAGTCATACAGATACTATGTATCGATGCTAACGATAATTATATAGGCAGCAAAAGATAGAGTCAGCTAGGTATTTAGAATTCAAAGCAACTATGACTCTATTAACATTAAGTTTGCATCTAAAAACAACGAATTACGTCAACTTACATTCATCTATGTGTGTAACAGCGGTGAAATTTTTGAAGAGTACCACCGCTTGCGCCCGCGCCGGTACCAATCTAATCAGTTAACGAACTGTGACGGGCAGACGAGAGAATGCCTTAATTAGGACGTTAAACTGCGCCTGAATCGACTCGCTGAACACCAACCATAACGTACTAGAAAATCATTATTTTATCTATAAATTATTGCTTTATCTGCTTAGTTAGTACTTAATATTATATATGTATTTTAACAGGTACTGGAAAAACCCACACCAAATAGGAATAATTAAACGGGTGGTACAATAAGGTGGATTTTTATACTCTACAATCGCTTGCTCTAAATCCTTTTTTGTGTTGTCTTTCTTGTCACGTATATGTAGGATTGATAGATTGGACTATCGCTCTGTCATATATCTATGAAGTCCAATATGTGACTATTAAATTTTACAGGATTAAAGTCCAATTCTTTCTGATAATAATTACAAGGAAAAATTGCAAATGATATACTCTATAGTCATCTTCTACCAATATTTAACAATAACAAATTATATGAAATCAGGTTGACTATTAACGAATTCTCAGAACTGATTAAAGTTACAAATATGTCATGTCCTAGAAATAGAACTATACTAAGAATATCTTTGATTTTCCACGCGAAACCCTAACAGTATCAGTTAAAGTTAACAGTACCAGTTCACTATCCTTGTTCATTTGAAGCCATGATACTCTAGAGCCTTTTAGAGAAACACACCGTTCTATACTTTTCTAACCTCAGCTGATTTCGTAGAGCCGGCGGCATTTGGAGCCGGCATAGAACATATGGGCGGGCGTTTATAGCTGTACGTATGTGTGCGTACGTGTTATCGTTGTCAGCGGCAGATAATAGCCGTGTCACGGGTGACGTCACAATCAGCTGGTATTTCGGTGGAATTAGATAATTCGTTTGTAGCTAGAGATCGCTGCACGCGTACGCCTTCGAAGTTCAAAGTATTTTTTTGTTTAAATTTCCTGTGCTCTTTGGACTCTGTATTTTAGCTACGCGTTCAAAATAGTGGAATGGTTTGGTTTACCCACATAGATGAATGTAAGTTGACGTAATTCGTTGTTTTTAGATGCAAACTTAATGTTAATAGAGTCATAGTTGCTTTGAATTCTAAATACCTAGCTGACTCTATCTTTTGCTGCCTATATAATTATCGTTAGCATCGATACATAGTATTGTATGACTTATATTATATTCCTCTATCTATGATAGTACCTAACTATCTACCAACTACTCGTGTCGAAAAACAGAATTCATATTTTCCATTTTGACTGCCAAATGAAATACTGCTCTATCGTTTATTACAAAATTCCCTCATGTAAGCTAGACAACTCACACACACATGCATTCTTACCTATGATACTCCCTGTCCACATAGACAAGGCAACGGTCTGTAGTTACATCACATGCGCGGGCGCAGACATCAGCTGATCAACAGTTTGAGCTGCATTCCTCAGGGAACGCCGCACCGACGGCAAAAACTATAAGCGCCTCACCGCGCCTCACGAAAGCCCATTAACTTGATGGCTAGTTAAGTACAGTGCAGCCGCTTTGGAGAAATAAAAAAAAATATCGTGATAGAAAGATCGATAAGTTTCAAAACGTTCTAAATTCTATACTTGAACTTTGGATTGTAGCTAGCAATTCGACATGTTAAGGTCAATACCCATACCCAAACATATCATGCTTTTTTCTTTCGCCTATTCCCAGATTTAACCAGCTGACTATTTGAATCTAATTTCGGTTTTTAAGTCTTACGTTTTATCTTTCTCTAATCTTGTTTTGTATATCCGTGAAATTCAACAGGTTAAATATGGGTTCTGCCATTAGGCTCACTCACTAATAATATAATTCAACAAGTTCTACGGAAAGTCTAACTTTCTTATATCGCAGAGATATAAGAAAGTTAGATCCCATACACCGCACTAAGTTATCCATCAGCCACGATCAAGCAATCAGCTGTGAAACAGGTTCGCCGACCGCATTCCTGAGGGAACGCCGCCGGGAACAAAAAATGCGCTCATTATTATAACCTGGAGTTACTGGTTGAATGCGCAGGAGTTGATGGGCGTGGCTGTCATTACCTGCTGGGCGCCTTTATCAATTAACTTCTGGAATATCTTATAGTCATAGAAATCTATAAAATTATATTAAAGTTTTTGTAACATATAAAAATATGATGATGACGTCCTATTTATAGATACATGACGTTAAATTTACTGTTCTGTTAACATTACTGCAAATCGTTCTTCTTGATTAAATTTAGATAAGAACACAGGATTATAACAACCGGATACTAAGAGCAAGAAAACATAAACATTACAGGCTGCCAAAAGCAAAACATAACTTGCTTTTATTCCAAAAACCTGCTTCGAAATGCAAAATTTGCTTTTAGGATTGCCGGTACATAACTTAAACATCAAAATTAGATAACCCGGATCGTGGGGAGAACAGCTGATAAACTGGTTTGGCTACTGACAGCAACATTCTTTAATAGGATTGGCCCGACCAACGCCCCGAACATATATTCATGGGTATGTCAGCTGACTTAAGATCTCTATACTAACCTCTCATACCTACTCTGTAATGAAAAGTGTTTTAGTTATTTTTCAAGCGGGAAAGTAAATAGCTAGACTTGGGGAAACACATATTAGTGGTCTTATAGGCGGCTATATTGCTAAGAATAAATATCTGCCAGGTGACGCTAAATACATACGTACTTAACTTACAGTATCGAATCTGATAAGTATTCTTCGCCTTATGATAAATCAAAAATTGTTACAAAATACATTAGGTACCTGTTCATGTTCAGCCCTGAAGCCTTTAGCTTATCAGGTTAAAGACCTGCTGATGGTTATCTCGTTGAAGGCCTACCACCACCACGCCCGGATCTTAGAACCAGCTGAGGGACTAGTTTTTGTGCCGACTACTACATTTCTTGGGGAGTGCCGGGTGATCACTCATAACATGTTCCATGTGGGTGGAAAACAGCTGTTCGTGGTAAAATACCAGTTGACATGGTGGTTCTTTTGAAATAGTTTGAAAGATTACTAGTTCCACGCCCGCCCAGGGTTTTTATGAGCGTTCCTGTAAAAAAGTTCCTGTATAGTTAAGAGGCTATATTTATGTGTTAAATCCTTGTGCATACATAATCCAAACATTCCAGTTACAAACACTAATATAATTAAAATTCAGAACTTCCTCGTAATATGCAATATCTTCCAAAAATATAGTACCTATGATTTTTTTTTTTGTAGATGCGGATGACAACATATCTATAAGTAATGTTGCTTATACGTAGCCGACCCCGTGAAATACGGGAAAAGGCTGGGATGATGATAATGAGGACCTTTAATATGATGACACAGCGGATGACACAACAGAATGGGTGTAGGGAACTGCGTACATCTACGGCACAGGTGGGGCTGGAATGAGTCACCAGCGTGTCCCACATTGACATGCTGGCGACTGCCAACCAAAGCAGAAGGTGCATCACAAGGTCTTCGAGTGCCCTCTTACAAAATACAGCGGGTTAAGGGAGGATTTTATGAGTAGCTATTACACCCGACGCTCAAGAAATTTAAAACTTTGACCAGTTTAATTAAAGCCATACGATAAATAAATAAATCATGATATAAATCCTTGTCATTCGGTCATCGAAAGTAACCACGTTATGTGTTATGCATGAAACGAAAGCTGCCAACAGAGAGAGAAAGTGAATCGTCTTTCGTTTGACCCTCAAACGTACTCACATCTTCTACGCTGCCACAGAATCTATCATGTAAAAATACCCATACTAATACTATAATGTGCAAAAGTAATTCTGTTTGTTTGTTGCCTTTGCCACCTCAACACAGCTAAACATTTTGATGAAATTTTTGATGATAGCTTATAAAAAACTGCCTCCGTGGTCTAATAGTTTGAGCCATGGGTTCACGATCCGGAGGTCCTGGGATTGATTCCCAGGGGGGGAACACATATTTGTCTATTTATCACTTTGTGAGATTTTCCCCAGTTTGGTTAGGACAATGCAGGCTGAATCCACCTGATTGTCTGGAAGAAAACGGATTCTGTGCTTCGGAGGGCACGTTAAGCCGTCGGTCCTGCGGTCACTGTTTCTAATAGTGGTCGTTACTGGTCGATGTTGCTCCACGTCCGTAGGAACTACCTTAAAAACCCTACACGTGACCCCGGGCGATGCTAAGAGTGCAACACAACCGGCTACTGCACCTGTCCTCTAGACCACGCAGCAAATAATGCCGTACGATAAATAAATAATAATAGCTTGTAAAACCTAGAGACGGACATAAGTTACTTTTTACCGCATGAAAATTACTCATTCCTATGGGAAAAATTATTTTGACACAGGCGAAACTGCGAAGCCAAGAGATAGCGTAAAAATAAGCACTTTGAAGCGATAATTGCTGTTGTATTGATGTTGCAGCCAAAGTCACAGATGCGCAGTTTAGTAGAATTTCTGTCAACAGGTCACTAGCATAAACAACAATGCCGTTGCCAAATGACAGCGAGAGTGAACATAATTGCATGTTAGTATTGGTGCTCATGTCATTCTGTTTGTCTGTTGGTAACATATTAATGGATTCAGTGCTCGTGCGTGCAACGACTTAGTTGAACGCATTATATTACCGCTGCGATGGCTTAGATTTGGTGGAAACGAATGTCAAATGTGAGTGTACTTATGATTACATTGTATCGGGTCTGAGCGCGATTGGTTGACCTTTGTTCAACGATTCGGTCGAGTTGCATCAATCGTGGTCGCGAGCTGACTAGATGGTACTTTCTTTTTTCTGTTGGAACAAAACCAAACTATAAAAAACTTCTATAGTCTATACCAATGTGCAAAAGCTTGCATTGTCACCACTTTGAACATCTAAACCTTTCAACATAGCATGTCCTGAAAACATTATCAAACATGACTTTGGACATCATTCTTCATCGATCCTGCCACCTATAAGAGACCAGACCTTTCAAAAGTGTTTTACCGCTTAGTCACCCATCATTAGTTCTATAATCATCAATATGTTTTACTCTCACAAAGGAGACATGTATCTTGCAAACAGTAATTAATCTTCTGTCGCCTAGACATCTAATGCTGCTTGAGCTTGAAACCGTTAATTACAGGGATCATTATGTCGTCACTAGCACATGGCTATCGATCTAAGTGCACGCGTAACATAATAAGCAAGTACATACAAGTGCACGCGCAACATATTAAGTAAATACTATGTATATTCATCGCAAGTTTTGGGACTGAGAGATGGCAAATGATAGTGAGAGTACACGTCTAGCTCTACGTGTTTAGACGAAAGGTTACTAGAATTGAAAAGAGATGTTAGTACAATTACCCAAGCTAGCAAGTAAAGAAACAGGCTAAATTTGTTTCCAGTATTTAACACTTCAATGGTGTTCGTAAATAAGAATAATTACTTAAAGTACACCTATAACAATAGGTACCTTAAAAACTTGTTTGGTGCATCAACTACACTATGTTTCCTTATTTTCTGCAACAAATCTATGAAAATAATGTTCAAAATAAAATTTAAACCAAAAACCAAAACATAGGTCTTCCACTAAAGTTGCTACAACAACGCTACGCCGTAGCAAAATTCCGTAGCTAATGTATTAAACAGTAAAAGAGAGAACACATCTCATAATTTATCTTTTATAAATAAACAGGTCATTATTCTGTCATCGCACCTTCACCTATTACATGGAACACGTTTGTGCATTTTAGCACTCAGCCAAATGTCGTCTGCATAAAATGAGAGTGAGAGTTTCAGCTGTGTTGGCGCCGATTCGAGTACCTAGCGCCCGCGCAGCTAACACGTCGCCAATGATCTATGCTATGCAAATTAAATATAATGAAGCACTGGTGTTATACAAGGTGACACAAAATTGTCATGTAATGCAATATGTAGTGCTCGTGTTAATTAACAACTTTGTATAACATAGAAAAGAAATTAAGCTTCATTATAGAAACGGTCATAAAGTATCGAGCAATGAATTTTAATTTTTAGAGGCTAATTGTTTTTTAAGTATAGCGGTGTACTTTATACAAACACCTAAGGTAATATTTCAAGGGTAAAGAAAATTAGTACAAAAAGATACCGTCTTAAAGTTGATCATAGAAAGTTGATCCTAGAAGTAATAATAAAATGATTTAATAATACGTTCATACATATAATCACGACTTTATTCCTAATGGGGCAGGCAGATCGTAAACGACCTACACAAAGGTCGTTCCGCTACGTCTGACAAGTTTTGAGGGTTATATCAGATTCATCTGTATATTGTTATGCTGTATATAGCCAGGTTGTCAGCCCATCGCCTAAATTACAATACTGAAACCCTCGAAGCCCTTAGCTGATTTTTACAGCATGCCCGGGAGGAAATGCAGCTGGCACATTCTACGTTTTTCTATCACTCCCAGTCCAGCAGTATTTAATAATAATTTCTAGTTATTCATTACATCTGCGGTAAGATTACGTTTATTAATAAACTACCGCTAGTAACTGCAATATATCACAAAGTTTAGATGCGCAGTGGCAACTGCGAGGAGTATATCTGTCAAATGGTTGTCAGAGGAGCTAAGTCGACTTAGCGAGGCCTATTCGCGAGATTTAATGCTGAAAGACAGACTACATGATTCACCGGTTGCATTCAATTTTGTTTCGGTTTTTGTTTAATATTTTGTTTTACATGGGCTGCTTATTCTTTTTTATATTCAATAAAAATAAATAAATAGGGTTTAAGTGTATTGACATTTATAGGCGATGGGCTGACAACCTTGTCAGACGTGGCGGAACGACTTTTTTTTTAGGTCGTTTTTGCTCTGCTTACCCCTCTAGGAATAAAGGCGTAATTTGTGTATGTGTATGTAATAGATATGTATTCTTTTGAATCTGTCATTTCAAGTTCCTCTTGTTCCAGTAGTTTGGTTGTTTTGTGCGGTACCGGACTACTGGTACCTATTTATTAGTTGCTGTAGTTCGGTTATTTTATGACGTCAAACAGAACAGTTGACTTGTCATATAATTCGGTTAATGATGTGATCTTCTCCTTTACTTAATATACATCCAACAATGTAGTTTTCTTAAACATTAGTCCAGTGCATATAACTACGTACAGTTGTGACAGTAATAAACAAGCGGAGGTGTACAGAGCGCGTTGCTACAATAATAGCCGGGGCTGACACTGAGTCCCGAATTACCCCGGGAATGTGCCCTGGCGCCGCTCTCATGCCAAAAGGTGGGTGGACACAGTCCGGTGGACTCTTTAAACGACGCCGCCTATGATTAGGCATTGCATGGCGTATAGATAGAGTAAATTGACCATTTAGTTTGGCTTGAAACTTGCGCAACATAAAAAAAAAACAATATGTTTGTTGGTGATGGGTAAATATTACCTATAAATAAAATAGCACCTTCTTAGTAAAGATATACACTTGACCACTTGTCGAAAAAGATTAGAGCTAGAATGAAAAAAAATATGATTAGCTTTAGCTTATCTACAACTCGTTCGGAAGTGATTTCTGAGGTGAGCACATACATCCTGTTTGTCGGTAAATAAGATAAGGTAATGGAAAATAGGAGGAAACGTACGTTGAACGTTTCATTTTTACACTATTCTTGGATGTTTTAATGATTATGATATTTAACATTCCATAAATTCCATCGCTTCCCCATAAACTTAGGATAACTTTATTTTTGGACATATGGCACTTTGAAAATCCAACCTAATAATCTCTAGGTATTCATTTGCTAAACATTAACTAATTCCATAAAATAACAGACACAGATGGCCACTCATAAGCATTGCCTCATAGAATTCTACGAATAGATATGCAAACCACATTTTCATGCAAGTATTAACCTTAATTAAACCCCCAAAGGAAAACAGGTTGTCTTAGTCAGTGCAGGTGGGTGACATCATGCAGTATTGAGAAAACCGACGCAGGCGCGTAAAGAACTAACAGGTTATGATTAAATTCACACTTGGCTGCGCACGGCCTGCCTGATTCTTGGAATAGACGAATTGTCAAAACGTGAGGAAGTTCGAATTCTAACTAAATTTTAATTAAAAATACATAATTCGTGTTTGATGCACCTTTGCGTGCTTCTGATATTAACCATTTTTTTTATGTAGTTTCTATTATATTTAAGATCTAGTTAAGTTTTTGCGAATTCTAGAGACTATTTTTTATTAAATTTTAAGTTACAATTTGTGACAACAAAAATTCTAATGTGGTTTTTTCTTTTTTTCAGATGTAAAACTGCAAAATAACGGTGCTGCTAAAATATGCACAGAGTAAAACGGGTAAAATAAAAAATATATATATTTCTGTATTGGTCAGCTATAAATAGGTACAACAATACTTAAATTATTTGCACTATATTTTTTATCACATAAAATCTCTACTTTTTGACTCAAATTGCCGTCGGTAAGAAATACAATTGACAGATTTTGCGAATAAAAATTATTATATCGCAGGGATATAATAATATCCAAGGACGCAGAACCCATTAAGTCTATTCTTGGAAAAGTCATGAAGTTTATTTGTATTCTCTAAGGTTCCTTATAGGCGCAATAAATTATTTAATTCAATCGCCGAGCAGTTTGCGAAGTGAATGCTAAATCAGAACCAAACGGACGGAAGGACGTCCCACGTGTGGTCAATGCCCTTAAAAATGTAACATCAAAAATCTTGATTTTTTTTAAAGGAAGTGAAAAATTTTACTATCACGAACTACGAGAGATAGGATATAAAAAATATCTCTCTACCAATGATGCAAAGGACGTTTACGTTTAACATAAATTAGGCTGTGGTACACCTGGTAGTTTTCCTGAGAGAATTGTTTATTTACTTCAAATAAATATATCTTCCTTGTTTTCTTTTCTTTAATGATAATGAATATAATAGGCGTTATTTTTTAATCGAACTAGCAGTATTCAAACTAAATTAAAAAATACTAAAAACAAGCGGCCCCTTTACTTTTTATAATATTAGTTATCGTTAGATTGTCTGCTAAAAAAAGCTATTAGATATCATAAACAAAACCTGTAGACCTGGAAGTTTTTCTAGGCATTAGGTATTAGAATCCTACTTTTGTATCCTAGGCTCGTATTTTTAAAGCACTCTCAAGATTGAGAGCAATCTTGAGTATGGATTTGACAGGTCGTTTTGTACTGAAATGACATTTCCAATACGAACTCAAACTCGCTGTCACTCTTGAGAGCTAATTATAAATACGGGCCTTAGACGCCGTCATCAATCATTATAGGCATATTTTCGTAACATCAACGCCTTTTGAGTCAGCACCGTCCCGGATGCACAGACTGCCAAACTGTTACATATTCATTATTGTGACCACTGACCACGCCTAGCAAACCGCCTACCGAGTTGTTTTTTCAACACGTAATTCAATGAAACTCTATTACCTAATGTTGGAAAAGAAATAACTGAGTTATTTGTGTATTATGATGTATATAGTTCATTAATTTTGGCTGAAACTTTCATACAATACAAAATAAATAAAAAGTCGGACAATTACGTAAAAGAAATAACTTCATTTCTCTATATTTACAATTCAAATGCATCTATAGATAGATAGATATGTAGACAGTACACTATAAACTAACATAACTTACACCAATTTATTGTTATTATTTTAATAAAATAAGATAGATTATATTCGCCCTGAAGGGACATTGTTTTTCCTGAAATGCTACCTACGTTATGAGTTGATATACCTACTAGTAGTTACTACGTAGTAACTAAACTATCAGAGTTTTCCTTTTGCAATTAAATGAACCAATAACCAATAAGATACAAAGTTCAATAAATAATTTGATTAATTTAAGTATAAATTCATCAAAGTACCTCAACCGACAAGAGCAATGCTCTTAAATTAATGATTATGATAAATTCATCTAAGGTTTAGAAAATACTTATTAAGATATGAGTAGATTTCAAACGCAAAGAAATTTAAACTAAAAATGTAGAGTCGTCTCCATTCATAATTTATCCGAGTCTGCTTATACATACAGCCGCAACACCGAGATACTAAGTAACAATGTACAGGTCGTAAGAAGATGTCATAAAAAGTGGCGCGAAGCAATGGCGGCTAGGTATTGCGGGGTGAACGACCCCTGACTCACGCCTGCGCACTCCGGCCTGCGCAAGCGCTTCAGAATAGGTACAGCAATAAATGCTTGTTACGAAATGATAATCTGTCCTCCGAGGTGATGGCAAACTTGTCTCACATTGTAGCAGTAGTTAATTAAATTGTTTAGTGGAGACGCTTTTCCTCGTCATTCTGATTCTACGAACAAGAATGACAATGAATTATTAAAGTGAAATTTATAGAGTAGTAACAAGATCTGATACTTTACTTTGCTGCGTCTATTAAATTATTTACCTACGTTGGCATATTTACAAACTTATTCTACGTATACAATACTTGTAATGTAGAGACATCTATTTTGTAGCTCGCGTAGTTGAGAAACATAAGTTTTCACAGCTTCATTAAAAACAAGATATTTTTGTTGGGAGTGTCAACACAAAACAGTCACCAAAACAGGTTATACTAATAAGCAACTAATCTCTATGATATCTTATTTAAAAGGCATAAATCCATGCATAAATCTATAGTTTATTTGTTTCGCAAAGCAATAACATTGTCGGCGAGCAACCCGTCGGTTGCCCAGGCGCAGGTTGTGACCGAATGTCTGCGCGTGAGTCACTTTGGTACAGTCAGCCAACGGATATGGAGCTGGGCCGCTACAAATCCGTCTAGTTTTGTTTGGGTAATTTTATGAAAATTTTATGAAACTACTCTTATGTACAGACAGTAAACAGGCATATAAAATCTCATCTAAAAAAATAATAATTTCATGTATATCGAATACCTTCATTGGTTTAGAGCGGCCCAGTATACTATTATCTTGGCTGACTGTACCTACAGACGAGGTTGAATCAGTCAAGCGGCTTTGTTTGGAAACAAGGAAAACAGTTTAGGCTCCATAGATTTTTTTATGTCATGTAAAGTATTTCATCAGATAGATATGTAAGTAATATCGCGTCGTTCGACGCTTCAAAAAGTAATAACAACACTCTTCTTCATATTTTCGTAGACAGATGTTTATGATACTTATGTTATGCGCACCCAGATTTCAATATTTTATTATTGTTATTTATTATAACCGGGGTAGATCCTAAAACATTAACTTAACCGTATCTGTGTAAATTCTGTAATGCAGATTCTTTTTGTAGTATATTACTTTTTCAAATTGAGACCCACAAATAGTTGTATGAAAATGTAGTATGAAACCATAAATAGTTAATAATATAGCCTTGGGAATTGAAAAAAAAGGCTGATCCCTTCTTTACCGTACAAGCAAAACTGTTCGGATCCGCGAAATGACCGGCTATAAATGCGATATTTGGAGGTGATTACATTAATGAGGGACCTTAATCCGTGCCAACTCAACATGCTTATTTACAGTCTGCATCCGCCCACTTGGGACAGGACAGGGATGTAATCTGATTGTCGACACTACAACTATTTGACAGGGGAGACGAAAATTCGGATAGTTTTTTCAAATCCTATTGAAAATTTATAATTTAGTAGGTACAACAGCATTACGTAAAACAAAATTTAAATAGATAGGTACCTAGTAAACATTTAGCTCTTCCCTCGTAGCATGTCAACGCGATATCAAATGTATAGCGTCTATGTGTCAAACTCCGCGGCTGAAAATTAAGTATAGGCCCTAGTAAATTATGGAAAAAATCGCGGTACATAATGTAATTTGTATTTATAATTTACGTAAATGACTAAATTCACGCTTCAGGCGCTATTCAGATAAAGCAGTGATTGAGTTAAACCTTAACTTGAACCCATATTAGGACAGACCCCTGTCAGACAGAAAGGATCGACTCTGATTAATGCACGGTCGGTAAAAAATACCACATAAAATAAAAATACCGAACAATAAGGCTGCAGAACTAAATTATACGGTGCTGGAAATATAGTACGACAAAGATTTAACTGAACGTGGTGAAAAAAGAACCTACGCCAACAACTAATTTCTTTACATCAACAGCGTGCCAGAAACTGATTGGGGTTGTCAACAGTCAACGAAACAATTCTCAACGGTTTTTTTTTTTCAGGAAATGAAAAAAATGTTTGACATTTCCATAAAAAGTTTGTATGGACTATGGAAAAGCCAGTTTTTTTTTAATTGCCTCAAAGAATTTCCTGTTGAACGTTGTTCAGTTTCGTTGACTGAGCAACCCCTATCCGTTTCTGCGTACCAGAAAGTAAGTGTCCCTTACACCCCTCCCTGTATATAATGCAGCGCTTACCCCACGTTCATTAATAGCCCTGTCGTACATTGTCTGCGTCGTGGAAATGTACAATGACTCTTCATTTTGCAAATGTGAGGGCATTTGCCACAATCATTATTAATGATTTGGAAAATTAGTTTCATGGGATGCGGGTAATCAAAACTACTAATGTTTTCGGTGTTCTGTTTTGTATTCACCGAAATTTTACCGGTATTTTTTTTAACTATGAAAAGTCAAAGACATTATTATTATCTTGGATGAAAGATGCTTTGTGAAAATTGACAGTCACAGATACGATCTTATAGTTCTACATTTCCTATCTTTTTCTGTTTATTTGTGGCGTTCCTGCTTAATCCACCTTAAAAAATTATCTATTCCTTAAATAATCGGTTTCCAAAGACAATGATTCAGGTCAATCGTTTCGAAACCCACAGACATCGACAGAAGAAGTAAATAAAAAATAAAATTGTACTTAAAAACATCACACTTTGAAGGAATTAAAGCACATCAATTTGGCTACGAATTGTGCTACGGCGTAGCGCTATCGGGAGTCCAGCGTAGACGTTGCGTAGCAAACGCTCTGCTTTTCGGGAGACTTTAAAAATGCGTGTATTTTGGTTTCTATTGTAGGTTCTAGTTGTTTTATTTAACAAAAGAAGCATGTCATATTCATATCTAACTGGTAATAATTAGCTTACCTACTAACTGTACAGATATTGTAGGAAGATTATTAAAGTGACCTAAGAGTTTGTTTAGTTTTAATTGTGTAACTAATAGTTAGTTATTAATAAATTAGAGAACATTTCATATTGTATAATATAATAGCATTCTCAGATAAAATAAGGGGAGACTGTATTAGCTTAACATTATTGAAATTATGCTTCTAGAATGTAAATTTTAGTCAGACATCAACACTAAAAGCTTAGTTATAAAATGCTTGTATCGAATTCATATATTCATGTCGTTCTTGTAATACTTCTGCTGGGCATGTTGCAATCAATAATGCTAAATAACCAAAGGCTTTTTTCCCAGTACCGACTAAAGAGCAGACGCTATATTTTATACTTGTTCCATTAGTCTGTGCGCTTGTACCACTCAACCGTGACCAAATCAGTAATATCTATGCGTGTTACAACACCAGACCACTTTTTGCCATATAATTAATAGAGCAATTGTTCGGGCGTTGAAAACTTCAAATAAGCGTTCTTTACCCGTAATTCAATCAACAGCGGAACAAGACGAGACTTCTCATTACTGAATGAATCAGTGTATTCCGTATAAGCACGAATAAAGCGCACGGCCACTTTAGAAGGCTTTGGTTGTCTCTCACGCTGAAATCGTTTTCTGACGTGGTTCGCGCCGAGCGGCATCGTCGACGCGGCGAGTGGTTCCCGCCAAAACGGGCGCAGGCTGTGGCGCGAAAGGCCGTGATTGGTCGACGCGCGCGCAAGGCCGCCGGTTTTCCCGCGAACAATGCCAAATGGTGCATTTGTCAAGGTGAGTTCGTTCACCGCCGACGCCGGCGCCGCGCCGCGCTCCTCACCGCCGCCGCCGCCGCCGCCCCGCGGTCGACCGCCGAAGGTCAACGGAGGCAGCCGCGATTATTTCACTGCTCGCACTCAAGATAACATTCATTAGCGTCCACTGTTTACAGGTGAATCTTCTGTTTATTTATTTAAATTTTCGATTTCACGTTCTTTTTTGTAGTTGTGCTGATGCTCGCTTTAACGCTAAAACTGATATCACAAATAATTTTGGACGTTTATTTCTCAACTTTACTACTTACATAAGTGCTTGCCTACTCATATTTATTTTGTATGCTATTTGCGAATATTGTTTGACGTAAGTTATTGACTAACATGTCTGACTCTACATTTTTCTTCAATGTCATATTCATACAAGCATTTTTGGATATTTCATTAAATATTAACATGTGGGTGAGGCCGTCAATTTTGCCACATATCGCGCAGACAGGGATCGCGCAGAGATCGCGCAGAATCAAAAGGTCTGAAATACACTGACCACTATACCAATATAATTGAATATTGTATAATATAATCACCACAAAAAGAACGGGATCCAAACCATACATAATCATAGTACTACTCCAAACCTCAACTCTGTGTACAAGTTTTGGTGTTCATGCTCAACCAAGCATAATGTCATATTTATATTTAAGTAAATGTAATATTTTTTTTAGATATCAACCTGATACTACACGAATTTCTAATGAAACATAACAAAATAACAATACCTTATTTTGTAATAAAAATAATAACATTGCTTGCAAAAGGCTTTCGTGCACCCTGCTAGTTCTTCATGTAGCTGCATGAATTTATGTGGGATCTTGGTGAGGATTCATTAATCCATGCATAATAATAATAGAGTTCATAATCTCATTAAATTATTGTGGAGTCGAGGCGTGTGAGCGCAGGCGCATGGTAACTTGCGGGTTATCTATGCATGGCAATTGGCAACTAACAAACATACCTAGCCTAGGTATAATTATAATATAGGTATAATGAAATGTATCTACAGGCGTCGTAGTCAAGAAAAATATCCATCATTTTCATTATTTTGTTTCTAATATTAAAACAGTAGCGAGATTTTTATTTTGTTGATTCGGAAAATAAATGCAATGAGTTCACTAAATAAATATGTTTAATTTTAACTTTTAAGTGCTTTTGCAATTTTAGTTTGAAATAATCACGTATTTTATCGGATTTTATCCTCCACCTAGCAAATTAACATGAAACGGAATTATGAGCATAAATTCTACTTCAATACAGAACCTGAAGAAACAAAAGAAAACCTAACATATCAAAAGGAAAAAGTTGAGCTAAACTTAATTTCCAAGATCACTGAGAGTGATTTAACGTCTGGATTACCAGCATTTATCAAAGAAACCTGTCTGGATGATGAAGAAAAAAGAAAATATCAACGTTTCTATATCTAGATGACGAAGAAAGAAGAAAGTGTCAAGTGCTATACCTACATCGTTTTGTATCAAGAAAGAAGAAGTATCAAGTGCTACGCATCGTTTTGTATCAAGAAAGAAGAAGTATCAAGTGCTACGCCCGGACGAACTTCCCAGTTCGGCCGATACAGAGCGGGTCGGTGGGATCTTCGTCCGTTTGTATCGCTTATACGTCTATTCTACGGTCACCAACCTTCGTAGCAGCTACGCCACTGAATTCTTAAACCGGGTGTAAGGGACACTGATTTTATACTAAAAAAGGATTGACTTACCCATACAAATGGACCACCTCGATCAGTCAATTTGCATGGAAAAGCATTTTTTTTTTTTACATTTCCTGAAGGAAATTAATTGTGAAAGTTGTTCAGTTTCGTTGTCTGAGCAACCCCCATCAGTTTCTGGTACGCTGTCCCTTACACCCCGTAGGTAAGTAGATATCTGTGTAGAAGAATAAAAAAAAAATTAGTTGTTAAGTCAATCTCTCTTGCTTTTTAAGTCTACATCCAGATTTTGTATCTATCTGCGGACACCCGTAAATGGCTTTGTTGATATATTTTTATGTATTACCTATTGTAACCTAGCTGTAGGTGTTCTGAAAAAATAAAAATAAATAATAAATAAATAATAAATAATAAGAAAGTTATAAAGTGAACTCACCTACTGCAGTGCACCTTTCCGTTTCATTTTGTATAAGGCGAATGAACGAGGTTCTTGAAGATGGTTGTGGTTTGGGCCTTCCCTCGTCCCTTTGAGGCGGCTCATTCTGCAATAACATCTAGAGCAGGAAAAATTAAAAATATCATTTTCTTATAAGATTTGTGGTTAGTTTATCAAATATTTAGCAATAAGGTCGCCTTTATATTGTGCTGCTAATTTGTTTCCTATCTTTCTTGTCTTTCTGTTGTATGTGTCTCGTGTTTCTTTTTCTAATTAGTGTTTTGCTATTTTATTGTTATGTAATATACAGGGTAGGCATAAAAAAAAGTACTGCGTTCCTTTAAACCACATGTTCTACTGATGATACCAAACAACTTTCCCAAAGAACAAAAATTTTAGCTCGAAATAAAATTTTGCTTTGTCCATACAAAATGGCAGATGAGGAGAGCACCTTTGTATGGAAAAGACAATTTTTATTTTCGAGCTAAAATTTTTGTTTTTTGGGAAAGTTGTTTGGTATTATTAGTAGAACATGTGGTTTAAAGGAAAGCAGTATTTTTTTTTACACCCTGTAACTACCTATGTATAAATCAAGGATTTATAAGCATTTTCTTGCACACAGAGATTGCTCTTCCATTTTGACATCATCAGTATTTTCGTCCCAGCGTAGGTTCACGTCAGATAACCTGTGCTCATTGATAATTAAATGACTGTGATAATGACCGACATGTTACATGTTTTGTAAGCTAATAAATAGGTAATAACTACGCAAACTTCGTCACACTGTGATTTTGTTAACATTCAATATGCTATTTCATGCTGGACTGGAAACGATATAAATACATAGAATGTTGAAGCTACTTCTCTTCCCGGGCAAACTGTAGAAATCGGAAAAGAAAGCGGAGGGTTTCAGTGTAGGTTAGGTATTGCAACTTAGATGATGATGTGCTAATAATCTGTCACTATATCTATCGTTGTGAAGACGCCTTTTTGTGACGTCATTGAAGCTCTGCCCACCCCATAAGGTATTCAAGTGTGACTATATGTATGTAAATAAAATGTAATATTGTGGCTAGTATTATAATAAAAATGTGTAACGTAGGCGTTTAAAAATAGTGGTGTGTCGTAGCGCGGTGGGCTGGTGGGCGATGACGCGCCGCTTACTCAGCCGCCGCCGGCCGCCATTGCTGCTGCGCCTGCGTCACACCACGGTCACAACACCAGTCATACCGAGCAAGCAGGAGTTCGCGTTCTCGCTCTATTCTATGCCGGGTGTAAAGGGACAGCTTCCCGCAAACTAAAAGGGTTGCTCGGTTAACGAAACTGAACTACTTTCACCAGGAAATTCTTTCAGGAAATTAAAAAAAAAATGACTTTTCCATACAAATTATCTTTTCGTCGCGTCGTGGTGATTTTGTATGGGAAACTTATATTGTATGGGAAAGTCAAACATTTTTTTCAATAATGAATATGCTATGCTACTTTCATGAAATGGATGATAGTTGAGCTATACTATACATACTATCATAAATATATTTAGATATATTTTGTTTGGATGTTTTTTTTTCTAGCTTACTCAGTCAGCCGCCGCCATTGCTGTGCTGCGCCTGCGTCATACCTGCGCCGTTGCTGCGCAAGAGTTGGCGCTCTCTCGCTCTATCTTATGTAGGTAGCGCACAATCTGACAAGTGAAAATACTGCAACTGATGATATCATGTTGTATTGTAGTGTGCGTATAAATCTTTCAATGTTTTTATTTGCAGTCTTCAAGAACGAAGAAGTTCTGTAAAATATCATAATCAGATCAAAAAGATAGCTGATATTGAATAAAGAGGTTTTAGAAAATTTATAGTAATTTTTTACATGATAATTTTTTTATACAGTTTTGTATATGGGGGGCTACAGAAGAGAAAGAAAATATCATTGTTTAAACAAATCAATATTATTTGCAATAAATTTATCAGTACATCCACATTGAATGCAATATTAATTTTAATCATAAAATACAACATAAAAGTCTTCGACAGCATGAAACTAAATTAAGAGAACGAGTATACTATTTACAATAAGGTGGTTTAAACACAAATAAAACATCGAACATAACAAAAATCAGTGCAACAATTAAATAATAAATATTTCGACAGCGGCTTTCAACGTGGTAAAGTTACAATAATCTAAAGATATAATTAATTGTTAGTTATACAAGTTTGTTACAAAATTATCTATTGGCCTTTACATCACAGAGCTAAGCGATCTCGGGCGAAACTAAACGCCATCAAACAAAAATACCGCATCCAAAACTAAAATTACTTACACCATTGCGATGATTCACGAACTAAAAACAAAACTGGCACTAATGAAAACCAAAATGGCAAACCTCCATGCATGATAAATTAAAACTCAAATCGAAATGCCTCTTTCAAATTACGGAGGCATATCATAAATGCGTCCAAAGAGACGAGGGGTCAGCTACACCGTTATACACGGAATACGAGCTATAAAATTGTAAATTACTCGAAACTCGGTGAAACAAAGACTACGTCAATTCTAAAGACTAGAAAATGCAAACGATTCGAAAGTGTGTAACGGCCAACTAGTCCGGCTTGATATGTTACTCATACGCGCAGATCTCAAAGCGATGCGACTTGTGACATGGCGGTAGCTCTGTCAAGCTCCCAACGAAACAACCCTATAAAATATATTTATAATCAATTAATTAATCGATGAACACACTATGAAGGTTATAATTATCTAGTAACAAGGGAAACCGGCCGGTCCGCTGAGAATTCCGAAAGACCTCGCACAACAATAATTTAAACTTAGGACAGTCGTTAGGCCTTAAGATATACAATGTACAAGTTATTTATTATGGCAGATATTCAACAATCAATTTTATATTCTATCAAATACGATACTGACACTTTTTACAGAACAATACTAGGGATATATACAGGCTATAACAACGCCACTCGCTGACATGGCACTTCCGTTCACCGCGTGACGTCACACGTCCCACCCCCCCCCTTCCCTCGCCGCACGCGCACTAAGCTAAATTAAAACTATTTTGTAGATGCACAGACCGAATTCCTAGACCACGCATGTCGGATTAATAAGGCAGTTTTATAGCAGGAGTCTATTAATAATATAGATATAAATTCATAAAACATCTCTTTCATTTATCACCAGAGTATTTCTATAATAGACATATATAATAAACTTTTATTATATGTAAGTAATATCTCCAGTTTTCAATATTTAACGATGTTTCTATGTCCTAAACCTCGTTTATTGGAGTACGAAAGCTATCACTAAAACGTGTGCAATATTCTAAAATACAATGCGTAGTCTAAGAATCCTCGGGTCCGTCCGTAGAGACTACTCCGATAAATAATCGCGTCTTACGGCGAGCGGGAAGGCGCATAGAATATTCGAATAAGTAAGGTACCAGCGGTGGAAGGACGCGAACGCACGCATACTCGAATTTATCAAATCGAAGTCGAAAAAGTCGTTTTTATAAAGAAGTTTTTAATAAAATGAGCGAGGAATTTGAGAGGAGAGTCCGAAAGTTCTCGACTCGGGAGAAACGCGGGTTACGCGTACCCGGGAGGGTCCCAGGTGGCCGTCAATCAGGAGATGTACGGGAGAAACAGGTAGTACAGTGCTGCGGCCACTACAGGCATAGCCAGCGCCACGATGTGTATGGGAGTGAGCGCGGGGGGCTTGTTCTGAAGCATCGCGAGCTGCGCGGCCAGCCGGGCCCTCTCCTCCGCGACTTCTGCCCAGCGCTCTTTGGCCCGCACTAGCTCCTCCTCCAAGGCATGTAGCGACCCATTAGCTAACACAACTTGCAGCCTCGAAGTGTCATCTAGCTTGACGAAGCTGGATTCAGCGGACGTGACGTCATTGTTGATCTCAGTGGCGGCGGAGTCGGTCTCCTCGTCCTCCTCGTCGTCGAGTCGGAACATCTCGTCGATCTCCGCCGAGATCTTGCCCGTGTCCAGATCTTCCATCACCTGGGGACAATGGGAACGTTAGTTAGATAACATAAATTGGTGAGTAGCTGAAGTAGCACAACATTTCGGTGATAGCGCTAACTGTCAGTAACTTTCGATATTACCTACAAACTGATAAAGCATTCCAAACGTTCGAAAAGATATTCGAACATTTCGATAAGATCTTTCTATAAGATCCTAAAGGATTTTAATTACAAGCTATAAGATATTACAAACTTACGATAAGATATTTCAAACTTTTGATGAAATATTACAAACTTTTGATAAGATATAACAAACGTTGGATAAAATATTACAAACTTTCGATAAGATGTTACAAGCTTTCCATAACATATTACAAACTTTCGATGAAATATTAGTTCGAATACAATGCCTACCTCTTTCTTCTCGGTGAGTTTATGAAGATCTTCAAGCGAGCTGGAAGTCTCGACGCCACAATCAGCTGTGACTACATCCCGAGTGACAGCTTCCTGCAGCCTCTCTATAGTTTGTTCCTTAGCGAGTATTTCTCTTCGCAGGTCTCCGACTACAGCGGACAGGTCGTCGATGTCAGCGCGTGTTGGACGGAAGGCGAGCTCGGCTTGCATCTCGGCGGCGCTGGAGGCCAGTCGCTGGATCTCCGCCATGTTCGCTTCTTCGGTCACGTTCGAGCGGGTCAGTTGGGCCTGGAAGTAAATAAAATTAAATGTAATAAAAATGAAAATTGTAGTTTGATTTAGAAACCCTCAATCTAAAAATGTACTGTTCTGGATTTTGAGCGATTTTTAAAACTTAGAATCTAAATACCGCTCTTCCCAATGTACTATTGCAATTAAGTTGTTATTTTGAGTCTGGCTATTGCAACAATAATGTTTATTTTGATTACTTTGATATTTCGGAAAGGTTGCACGTTCCATAGTCACCTGAACTGCGGAGTTTTGAGAGACATTGGGAGTGACGTTGCTCATAGAACGTTGCAGTAAGTTCAGTGTGCATATGTATGTATTCACCTGCAAGTCTGTGATCTTAGCTAACTCTCAGCTGAGCGGCATCCTCGTCGGCTGGTGGAGGGTTTGCCCTCGCATCTACGACACAGGCCAGTAGTTCATCCCTCACTGCTCTCAGTTGTTCGTTCTCTGAACTGATGGCTGAGAGATGTCAATATAGTTATATAGTTGATGTAATTACCTGCAAGTCTGTGATCTTAGCCCTCAGCTGAGCTGCATCCTCGTCGGCTGGTGGAGGGTTTTCCCTCGCGTCCACGACACAGGCCAGTAGTTCATCCCTCACTGCTCTCAGTTGTTCGTTCTCTGAACTGATGGCTGAGAGCCGCTCGCGTAGTGTCTTGATCTCGTCGTTGAGGCCGGACATTACGCGGAGGATATTCGCGTATTCCACACCGCCTTTGCTCTGGAAATTTAAAATAAAAGTAAAATCAAATGAGTTCATAACACGAAGGTTTTACAGGAAGCAACTTTTTGGCAGCAACGTTTCCTATGAATGTAACATCCTGTCCTGCGCTCGCTAATCCGTTTTAAAAGTGTGGCAAGTATAGCAATCACCCCTCAATAGGGGGACGCCCATGTCTAACTATAGACTGAAGCATAAAAAAAATATTTTATAAAAAAATATATTAAAAATAACTATTTTATAATACCATGGACTGTAGCGACTTATAAATTATTAAGGAAAATTAAGGAAAAGTAGATACCTACCGGTGAGTCTTCTCTAGTGTCGAGGTCGCTGTAAGTAGAGTTTGCGTTGTTATCCGCGTGCAAGTCGCCGTCTAAAGGACTCGAACTTTCCGTTTCCGATTCTGAAATATATGAAATACAAATAAGATATTTTATTTTATTATAAGTAGGTACACCAACATCTTTTAAATTAAACATACAGTACTATATTTTAACTTAAATCACTAATTTAAAAGACAATTATAGGTGTATTCTCATAATGATATGTATATAGATATAAATGTTCATACTAAACTGCGTCTGTGACCTAGTGGTCTGAACGACCAAGCTCGATTTCGAAACCGTTGGTTCGATTCCACGGTGGACTCGAATAATTTCATAACTTTATGAGATCATTTCTTGAATAGTATTTTATGATCTGACAAATAAGACGATTAAGTGCTTCGAAGGGTACATTGAGCATTCGATCCCGCTCGCTGTCTTTGATTATAGTGGACTAGGCTGTTTAAAAGTTCTCCATCGAGACTTTCTAAAGAAGTGACGGAAGAAGAATCCGTGGCATACTCGCTCTGCAAGCAAGAGCTGATAATTAGTCCTCCCAACAGATTTTCGATGATGGCTTCCAATCTCCCAAAGATCGACCAACTGCGCAGGACTAGTTTTTAGTGCCCAAGTGTTTGCACAACACACAAGTGCACTCTCTATTTCTTCCATCTCTTATTCTGATGGACAGATTGACTGACAAGACCGGAGAGAAATCAGGCGCAGAACCGACTTTACATGCCCATCCGACAGCATGGATCATCTTACTTTTCGGACAATCAGGTGATCAGCCTGCAATGTCCTAACCAAACCTAGAAACAGCAACACAAAGTCATTGTCCCCCGCCGGGAATCGAACCAGGGACCTCCGGGTGGTGAGCCGATGGCTCGCACCACTGGACCACGGAGGCAGGCTGATACTATGTTACTGACCGTGGTTGAGCCGCGCTTGTTTCTCGTCGTCGGTGCAGGGCACGACGGGCTCATCTGCTTTCTCTTCGCCGCTGCTGCTCACACCCTCTTCAGTCGCTTGCTTCTCTGTAAACGATTGACAAGTAATATTATAAGCAAGTAACTAAAATAAGTAAAAAAAAGGCAAAGAGAAAAAAGCTTTCATAGAATTTTAGACAACATTTCAACATTAAATTTTTTTTTAAGAAAAATTCCAACCCGTCTAAGCGTACCTCGATCTTTCAACAGCCTAAATAATAATAGATCATAAATATTCAAAAGTATCAATGGGTACACTTACCTCTGGCTTCTAAATTATAAATATTATTTTTCTTCAATATCGTGTCGAATTCTTTCGCCGACTTGCCATCCGCAGAGATCATTTTTATTCCAACCTGAAAAATTACGAATCATCATTAAGGCGATATAATAGTACATTTATTTCTGTTATGTCATTACTGTAGCGGACAACCACCGCGGAAAACCTCATTTGGATATTTGGATTTGTATGGACACAGGACGGCGACATATTCTTCCGCGGCGGAAAAGGCGAGTGGTACCGCATAGATCGAGTTGGTTTACTTTGCTGACACTGCGGTGAACTCAGATATTATTTCTATTGCTGTTTTTGTCTCGCTATGATATATTGATGATGAATTAGTACATTGTTGTCGAGGCATGGAAAACTAGCAATTGACGGACGAGGCTCGGACTTCAATAATACGAGTCAGGCAATTGCTATTTCCGCCGCGGCTTACATAGTGCTTTTCTCAAATTAATGCAAGGAAATACATAAATAAAAAATCTATGGCGTACAGCCTCAGTTCAAGGTCAACACAAATGCAAATGGTTGAAACTAAACGCAAGTGTACTTAGAAAAAAAAGTTTTGGCATGAAGTCTTGGCGTTTTGGACTTTGCTGGAGAGTTTTGGCATGGAGGAATGGCGTTTTGTACTTTGACGGAGCGCTTTGTTGTTCGAAATTTGAAAAAGACGAGTTCTATGAAAAAAAAAATTTTTTTTTTAAATTTGAGAAACCGTAAATGTCAAAGTTTGCGTATTGATTTTGCATAAGGAATAAGACTATTTTCATGCATGTTTGAGAAAAGTACCTTGTTGAGCACTGTTTGCGGCAGTAGCAGCTTGATGTAGTCGGGCAGTGCTCTGACGGCGTCCTCTAGGTTGCCGCCGCGCTTCGCCTCCAACATTTTGTTGCTGTCGGTGCATACTATCAACATCTTCGCTTCTCCGTTTTGTACTGAATACTGGAAAGAAAAGCATAGGTTAGAATTTAGGGTCAGTATAAACTATAATCTCCTGAAACTGTATAGTATTCAGCATTATACTATTTTTCAGATAGGATGACCATCCTGACATATCCAGGAAACTTGAGCATCTCAACCATGGACTAACTACTCTAGAGGACTGCTCTGCTAACCGCCATACTAGAGAGCGTACCTTGATACTCGATAAAAAGGTCAAAATGCGAGCAAACCTAGATGGCGCTGGCATATTGCTCGAAGAGTCCGTTGTTAATATAGATCATGAAATACAACATACGGCAAGCGGCAGTTGGTTCCGGACGCACAGCTCTCGTTCTTCTGCCGCTGCTATAGCGAGTCGCGCCGCACACATCTTACGCTCGCATCGCGCTGCCAGCTTCTAAAATACACAAAACATATGGACCGTTAGCAAAGTTATTTATAATAATTCTTCATACCGTCGGATTTCTGTCGTGTGGCTTGTCGGACATAAAACCATACTTGTTTCCCTTACGAGGAAGGCAGAACGTTAAAGGAGTTATTGATCAAAAACTTTGAGGAAAATTCATGAAAAGTCGTGTATTGCTGTAGTACCGGGTAGTCAGCCCATCATGTCAATTACAATACACATAAATCCTCGGAAACCTTTCTAAGTACCTGTATACTGAACATCCTATGTTTTTTTCGTATCTCACACTGCTCATAGGAATTACTTCCGATGCTGTCGAGTGGTGGCCACAGAACAGGAAACGTCGAGGAGGCCCCCCATAAAGTTGATCGACGAGGATGCGGAAAGCTGCTGCATGCGGGAGGCCCTGAATGGATCATTGTGGAAATCCTTGCGGGCGGCCTACGACGACGACAATTTTTTTTTGGGTTCCGTATTTTTAAGATAGGTATATTTTACCTGCAGCTCTTGGAGCGCGTTGTTGGCGGCGAGGCGGAGCGAGCAGTTGTGTTGGTGTAACGCGGCCGCCTCGCGGTTGCGGCGCTCTAGAGTCTCTTCCAGGGCCAGTCGCTGTTCGTGCGCCGCGCGGAGACTTTCTTGCGCCACTTCCTGTAAACAGTTTAAAGCATCTTTTAGAAATTTGATGACAAATCTAAGTTTTGGGATAGATACTGGTGCCGGTACGACAGAAACAGGACGTGTTTGCGCCGAATCGGAGCCACTACATTTTTTTTTTAATATGTTCCTATTAAGTTACCTATTTTACTCCGAAGATTCGAGAGCTATCAACATCACAGAATACATCCTGTTCAACAATCTCAAATTAGCGTTGGTAGCAATGGCTTACATCCATACACTTTCCCAACCACCAGTCTCCATCTTTTTATGCACACTCCAGAACCTCAACTTAAATGTTCCACAGAATCTTCTTAAAAAGCATATTTTTACCTGATAGTTCCTCTTATCGTTGAGTAGCTGCGCTATCTGCTGCGCGTCCGGCTGTTTGCCCATCGAGTGCATGGTCTCGAGTGTATGAACCCGCATCAGCAGTCTCTGTTCTCCGACGAACAGCTCCCAGGACGCCCGCGCCTCTGATCTAGTCCGGTCGACGCATTCCCGCAGTGTACGCAGACGACTTTCTAGTGATGCCTCGCGTTGGATCGCTTCCTGGGAATTCATAAATTCACTATTACATAAGTGTAGTGCCGAAAGCCGGGTGAAAATAGCATTACCCTATAAAATAATAACCGCAGATTTAGATAAATTTGGACCCTATTGCTGTTATTTAGCGGTGAATTTAGTTAACGTATAAAGAAACGTCTCGATTATTCCATTGATTGACTTGTTGTACTAAAAGGGGATTCATTAATCAAGTCAATGAAATAGCACAATAACTTACGATATCGTTCTCGATAAATGGGCTGTAAGTTGTAATTAAGAAATAATATGCATCAAAACAAAGCATTGCAACGGATCACTTCATTTAAATGGAATCTTGAGTTATATATTTATTGTTTAGCGTGGTCAACAATCAAAACATATCTAGCTTCTCAATAGATTTTTACAGTTGACTTGACTAATCTGCTTTATGATAGGCAGGATTTGCTGTCAGTATTGTAATTTATTTATATATTTTAAAAGAGGGGGGTAGACAAACGGTTAAAATGCATTCCGGTTTGCCTTTAAATCAGTGATCTAGTTTTTTGAAGTAAGAAAGAGCTGCTGTGGAAATTTGGCTCGAAATAAGTGTTTATTAAAAATACCTGAACATAGTTGTTGAGCTGATACAGTTCCTTGAGATGCAGCGGCGTGGTCATGGTGGGGTTGAAGGACAGTTTGGCCTCTTTCCCATCTGGATGGAACAGCTTGAGCAAAGCCACCACAGGAGGAAATGTGTTCTGTAAATAACAAGCCTGAAATTAGTTTTCTAGGAGCCGGTCGATTACACACAATATCTTTAGGAAATAACTGAAAATCAGCGGTTTGCCCCCGAAGCAAATATAGACGCCTAGCTATGGCCTTTTGCACTGCTGCAGCACACATACATGCCCTAATATCAGGGCCTATCATTAGGTAGAGTTGTCATTTCAAACTAAAGCTATTGTGTCTGTAGCAATGAAATAAACGCTTTATCTAACTATCTATTGATATTGGTCCTTTATGATGGTGGTAAGATTTGCAAGCAGTTGACACCAGGGTTCAAACGGTCGTTGGACCCGACAACACAAAATAATACGAAGAAATTATCGCCACATAGAGGCACCTTCTCTTTATTTTAAACAATATACTGGATCTAATAAAAAATCAACATGATTTTGTAAGTGTCAAAATGATTAAGAACGACTTGCTTGGTACGTTTCTAGAATCCTGATTAAACCCATTGTGTCTGCCATATTATTTGCCAGCACTCTGATTCATACAAACCGAAAAACATAAATAACTATTAAACGACTAGACAATGCATAATCAATTCCATAGGCCCATGTATAGGATAGATGTAGGTATTTCTTTTGGACTAGCTTTCTGTCCAGCACGAATAGAAGTTTGATTTTTCTGTAAGAGAAAACTTGCCTAAGCAGTGTAAGCAGTCGATAAAGCGCTATCGAAGCGCTCCCGAACCTTTGACAGATTTGTAGGTACTTGGCAACTTCAGCTAGATCAACCTATAACGTCTACGATTTCTTAACCAGCTCTAAATCGATTAGACACCGGCGCCACAGCGAACGTGCTAAGCTTATTCAGTCCCTGATTGGCAGTTCTCTAATCTGGCCTATCTAATTCAACATCAACTCTATATGACTGATGACCCGAACTGCATAGCTCAAAATCAGCATTCGGACTCGGCACTTTTTAATGCAACAATAGTGGCCGCGCGATGGTATGGTAATAAAAAGCAAAGCACCTTCTTAAGACAATAACATAAGGTCGGAATGTGTCTTATAGAGCCCATATTCCACACACACACATAATCCCGCCCTATCCCTAATGGGGTAGGCAGAGCGTAAACGACCTAAACTACGGTCGTTCCGCCACGTCGACAATGACAAGTTTTGAGGGTTATTTCAGATGCCCATATTCCAAAGGTGAATTTAAGTACTTATTGAATAGATTGTAACCATTTCTCTGTGTAACAATATGTAACGAATTTTTGATCTGGGAGTTTTCCTGCCCTTCTAATTACCTGATTGGCAGTTCTGATGACTGATCTGGCCGTGTCTCTGTCTCTAGCATATCTAATTCAGCATCTAAACATGATTCACTATGCGTGACTCGCCTTTGCTCTGGACTGTGATTATCTGCGTCTAAAGTCTGATTTACAGGCTCGTGCTTGGATTGATTGTGCATTGTTCTTAGATATATCTAAATTATTCTGTGAAGTAGTACTACATAGGTAAGCTATTTTATATTGTCCAATCGGCAATCCATACATATCAATCTCGGGTCATTACAATTCATTTAAAAAATTAAGAATACACTCTAAAAAAAATGCATTTACATAATAAAAATATTTACGCTTGTTACGGCTATTGATTCTTCTTTCGACTGTTGTTGTATAAGTCAAAGAACAACCTAATAAACCCCGGTGTCAAACATTTTAAATCGCCTAAGACCACCTTATAAAAAAAAAACTTTCTTTTCAGACAATCAAGAGATTCAACCTAAACTGTCCTTACCAAATCAAGAACAACTTCACGAACGATAGACAGATCCAGGTATACACTACAGAATTGTTGCTGGTGATGATGTTATAAGAATTGCCACAAAGGGCATAACGCACCGCCTAAAGGGGAATGAATGATAAAGTGACCTTAATCCGGCTCTGACCAGTCCGCAGACTGGCGAGTCGAGATTGTGACCCTTGAACGTGACAATCTGAACCCGGTTGCCAATCAGAAGCAATACTGACTCACGGTTTATTATTGCAGTTGACAGATAACATTCCTTCTCCTATTATGCTGGCTATTTGCGACCAAAGCTTTGAACATTCGTAGCTTTGAACAAAGAAAGAGCATAAGATCTGTCAAATTAGTGTGATTCTGTACCTCACATACAAAAATAAGTAAAGGGGAGTGACATATACCTTGCATATACCCATCATCTAACTAGTGATCAATTAATTTATTTAAGTGTGAGTATATTTAAAAATTAGAAAAAAAAAACTGAAAATAAAGCAGGCTCTTTGGCAATAAAAAAGGAACATTCAAAAAAAGAAAACAAGCTAATAATGTAAGCCCGGGATTAGGGATCTTCTTCTTTGCGTGTCGCAACGAATTAGATTTTATCAGCCCAAAAAGTTGCCAAGCAAACAGCACATTATATTCAGTCTTTTTACTTCACTATCTAAACATCTAACACGCAAATTAGTAAGCAAAATCATTTATACCTCTACCTTTTCCGAGTTGCCGGCATTCTCGACAACTGGTATGCCGAACTGGACGACATCTCCGGAAAATACTTCATGAGGCTCCTGCTCCTTGGATATGGAGCACCGGTTGTTATTAATGAACGTGCCGTTGCTGCTTTGGTTGTCCTGCAAATGAACAAACAAATAAATGCCAATGGATGACGAATACAGTTGGCGTTTGATAACTAACAATAATGGTTGCAGGCAATACACGTTGTATTGGAGAATTTTAGATAAGATAGTGTTATTTGGCATTTCAATGCATTATATTTCATCAAAGGAATGCAATAATGGTTTTCCTATGTAACAGCGAGTACATTTTGCGAGTTAAATATCTACTAGATATTATTTATAATAAACCATAGTAGACAACCAGATTTAAAAATCATTGATTTTGTTTATATTTAATAATTTACTTCCGTTAGATCAAACATAGTCCTAGCGGAAACCTAATAAGGAGCTTGTTTTACATTAGCATTATATGAAGCAACTTGTCCAGCCTGTCTGTCTCATTGGGCTTCTTCTACGTGTCTTGTTTTATAAACTGCGTCATAACCTTCTTAGACTAGAGATAATTACCTCTACATAACGAATCAATCAGGTTTGTTTAGAGTTTTAGGTTTAACTCAAACTTTATAAGTGTAAGAAGGATAAATTATAAAACTCTGGAAGACGAAGCATAAAAAAAAAGTTTGTTTTTTTCTAACTATAAAATTAAGGACTGAGCAGTAGACCTCTAAAAGGACATACACCTACATAAGAGAAATTGATCTATGGAAATCTAAATACTAAAACAATGTCAAAATCAACAACACCAGCATAATTAAGGTATTCTAATGAACCTAGCTTACGACATCGCACTCAACCAGCCTGATTGTCAAGTTGTGAAGATAGATATACCTAAATAATGTTTAATTTTTGTTACCAAGCTATAACACCTACCGAGGGTACAGGCTTGGCTAGTGTGAAGATCACCGAATACTAGTCTTGTTGGAAATTACACTCAGCAGAATTTACATTATTTTAATAAGGAAGTGTAAACTTATTATAAGTTTTGCTGTAATAAATGTTTTTTTTTTTATTATGTCAGTAACTGTGTAGGTGACTCATTCGACACATAAACAACGTTCGATCTGTGCAATTATACAATCAGGCACAGCATAAACCTATACCGTGCGATAAAGCTAAATTAGCAGCTTTCCAAACCGCGGTTTGCCCGCGGCTTACTGAGTTTTGATGGTAATCACAATTTTTTTTTTTTTTGCATTAAAAAGTAACCACCGTTCAATATGTAATAGTATTTAATAAATTTAGTAAGCTTTGTAATGGTGCAAGAATTTTTTTTTTTTTTTAAGTTATCTAACACAAACAAACACAGGACCGAATATATATTGTTGGTAATTTTACTATAGAACAGCAATATGTAATAGAATATATTCCGGATCTGGCCAAGTACATAAACAATTAACATCACGCACACCTCACGACACGACGGACAAGCGGTCAGACTTTTTGTACATCTAACAAATTGCAGATTTTTTAGGGAAGGTCTATAAGTTGCTAATTATTTGCACAACATGTAAATAAAAACTAAATTATAAAAAATTTATAATAGTATAACAAATATCAATAATATATCATTTTGATTCCCGTTTTTTTTTTTACTATCTGCAGACGATACGAAGTTTTAAGATGTCAGATTTTTCTTCAGGCTTTCATAGTATTTCCTATCGTATGTAGAGTTCTCGATAACAAGAATGCAGTACTATCAGGTGATTTACCAGCTTCTTTATGTACAAGAATAACATATGTAACACATACCATGTTGCGAGAAAAAATAAAGGTATGCTTATAGACCAGACGACAAAAAAGATATTAAGGCTACCGTGTTAATGTTTGGCTAATTACCTGACTACCTGTACTGACCTAGCCTTCGTCAGTCAAACACGTACCTAAATAGTGGTTGGTACCTATTATTCTAGTACATACGACCACAATATAAAGTCAGAATGATGTTGCAAAAATTAGTGAAATACATACCACTAAAGTCATGTGACTTTAACCTTAGTATCGAACTAACATTTTAAATCTATTTACTTCAAAACGTCGCGTAGAAAAGATGTTGTAAATAACTGTTTGAAGCTGTGTTTTCTCGTACAGCCCACTAATAGTTTAACTGGGTAAATAACTATTTCAACTGCCTTTCAATGCAGTTCTCATGCCACAGCCCAAACATAGGTAATTAACAGTAGACAAAGGAAGAAACTGCTACACCCAGTGGAACAACATGACAACGAGATCTACATGATATAATTATTTGTGTGCGACCACGTATTGCGTGGTATTGCCGTGTGAGTGTGACTACAAAAACAAGGTAACGCAAAGAAAGGGTTGTTCAAAAACAAACGAATCGACAAAAGATAATTATGTTATTGTAGGCATAGAAAAGACTATAGATCGAAGTGTAAAACTGATTGGAATTTTAGAAGAAATAAAGAAAAATTGTATAGCTAGACCGACAATCTTATCATTATGTAGAGCGATTTGATTGTGGCCTTCATTTTTTTAAAGTTGTGCATAGAATTGGTCTTGCCCCACAGTAACGTCTTTCTTCTTTGATATCACTGAACCGTGAAGCCAAATGCAGTCGCGTGCGAACAATCGAAGCCCAAGAAAATAATCTTATTGCTTGTATTAAAAGTTCTGTACAGACTCGCGGAGCTATTCAGTCGGTGATACGTGCGTTCGGTTCATATCACTAGCTTACATTTCGAACATAGAGTAGAGGAGCAAGGTATAGAAGATTATGAAAAATAACGGATGATAGCGGTATTTGTTAGTTATATTTAGGTACAAGTTTAATGGAAGAGTTAAACATGAAGTAATACTTAGTAACTAGACCAGTCCCGTACGCCGAATGATCTACAACCTATATGAACTACCAAATGAATACCCATTTATGATATAAGGCGTCGCATTGACAATCCTGAAAGAGGCGTGATGTATTTAGTTTAGACGCATGTTTAAAAGCAAAGTCGAGCACAAGACCAGGAGCAGTGGAAGGCGATGATCATTGCTCATGAATAAATGATAGAAACTAGAAACCTGCTAAATGCAATTTTTCCAGTAAAGTTGAAGAGATCAGGTTCATAATACCAAATCCCATCGTTTACGCCAACCAGTGGAACAGTTTATGCCGAATTAGCATAAAATAAAGACAAGAGGTTCTCGTGAAATCATTGGTGGGCGGCAGTGAGAGTGGGCCTATTACAAGTTAGCTGTGTGTATCAGTGCCACTCGCCCAAGGTTGCCGAATGCCGAAACAATCGAAATGTGGGATGAAATAGATGAGCTTCGTTTAGGTTGTTATATTACGCCACTAAACAACCAATAATAAAAACAAAAGTGTGAGTGAACGTTGTATATCGTTGCGTTGCAATTGAAGTGTCTTTCCGTCTTCCTATGAATTGATGGATTTTTTTGTGAGTGTGTTGATTGGCAGACAATCTACACTAATATCTAAATTCATCTTATTTAAACTACACTTAATCATGAATAGAAAACCTGATTTAGTAAAATTGTACGCATTCTGTTATTATGTGTTACTAAAACTAGATAGTGAACCAAATAAAGAAAACCAGTTAATGTGTGATAAAATATAGACTTAGACGCGGCAGACGTAATGTTACATAAATTATAGCTTCATACTGGGTATATTGACCAAACACACGCTGTTAACGACATATTTTATAGCTTTGTCTGCGCACAATAAGATGTTGCGATGCGACCGTAGCAACAAGTTGCAACGGCAAGTTCGAATCGTTTCGGAGTATAACAGTAAAGTCAGAATAGTCAAATGCACCGCAGTCCGCAACTCCTACAGTTCATCTAGAGCATGGTATAAGGAAACCTGGTATTCTCTTCGGACAAAGAGTAGGATAATTCCAGACGACGGACCAGTTGAGATGAAGTTGACGTAGACGTTTGATTCTGTTTGATGACGTCATCTGGTCTCTCGTCGTGAACCAGCTGGCACGGGAAGAAAATACCAGGCGCAGTAATTTTCTTATACCATGATCTAGAGTTGAATGAAATCTTCTTCTAATCTTGTGAGTTGACGAGTCGCCGCCAAGTTTTTGAATCTTATAGACCTACGATACGACCTACGGCATGATTTATGATATAGTATTTTTATCACTATCAGTGACATGTTAAAAAAGTATAAATGCAAACTAAATAAAACCGGTGTCATCGTAATTACAGTTCTCTATTACAAAACTCCAATGGCTGAACTTGTTTTGTTTCAATTTCAGGCTTTCCAACTCGATCTTCGAACTCGTTCCAAGTTGACGATTCAATCAGTATGTGTAATGGTCTTGACAGCGTGTGAGGATTGGCACTGGCAGACTTTATGTGCCCTAAACAAAGGTGAATTTGACAGGCTAACGAATTCGCTAAACCTTGCGTTTAGGCCGTCTTTATGAAAAAAAATTGGCACAGGTCGTTGGAACTGAAAAACAACCGATTTCCATTTACAAACTGTGCGGTGCCGCTAGTAATTTTTGTGTATTTTTCCTTTCTGTTGGAAATATTGACTGTTTTTAATCAAAATATTGACACTATGATGATGTGTAAATAATTAAACAGACAAATTGAACTAAAGATCTTTTTGAGCATGAAACATCAAGATTTTATTTATGTAGTCATTTATGCGTAGTGATTAGTAGGAAAGTTCCGCTACGTAGCACCTTGCTGTGACATTGTGTTGAGCTCATCGTCACCCTACACCCGAGTCGGCTTGCGAGGTAGCTTCTAAACAATACTTAGACACAGAATATAAGTATAGTGAATTGAATTCTCACTTTTTTTCTGTACAAGTATTCATTGTCATATTATAACACAGACCATGACGATGAGGGAAATATGCAGAATGTCACCGAAAGAATGAATAATTACTGTAATAATAATCAATTAATAACTTGTTCATATTTTTTAAACAAAACAAAACTCATTTGATTTGACCGGTGTTCTTAAAGCGTCACCGCTTGTAGATAATGACTTTTGGCTTTGGGATAATTTTACCATCAAAATCAGAAGCGAAATACGCGTAAATTCAAAATCTACGATTTCGCATAAGAAAAATAAAAACTTTTCAAAAACAAGTCATAACTCAAGTCCCGCCTAATAGATGAAAGGCAAGCAAAATAATTTGTTTCAAAAATTTCTCAAGAACTTGGCAGTTTAGTTTGTAGGTCTTCACGCAAGTTTTTTATTGTGAAACTTTAAATCAAGCTAGTAAATTATTTGGTTTCAATTTCAGAGCGCCCACTCGATGATTTAACTTTTCCGCGTTTGCTATCTCGGTAACGGAATCGGGCTTGGAGATTTAATGTCTATTAAATGCTAATACAAAAACCACATATAATAGGATTTTCTTTCGAGGAACGCCGCGGAAAATAAGTACCTATCAGACCTACTTCTCAGGGTCGCTCACGTATCACGTACTATGTTGGTATTCTTGTCAATTAGCGATTTAAAGGAAACAAGGTCTGTCTTTAGGCGCTAGGGTTGTCAATTACATATATCCGAATGTTTGAAAGCTTGTCCTGCCAGATGAAAAGCAGTGTCTGGTTAAGTTCTGAACACTTGGAGATCATTTCTGTGATTACTAATTTCACTCCTAGACCAGACCAGACAGACCAGATAAATTATTGAGAATTTTTACTCTAAGATGAATGAATGAAGCTATCAGAGCGAGTTTAAAACTTCTTTTACCATAAGAAAGCTACATTGTTCAGGAATAGCATTGGCTACGCTACACTCACAGGAAATCTCATTATGCCACGTTTTTTAACTTTACTGAAAAGGAAAAAGGCTTCAATATCAGCGCCATTTTAAAGAGCTATAATATCAACCGGCTTTGCGACTTCCTGGCAACGTGGCAACCCTACATACGACAGACGTGTACTTGCGCGTGCGAGCAGTTCACATCACATTGCCCATTTACAAACAGACTTCCACATTGTTTATATATCTGCGGATTGATTTCCTAATGCTAATGTTCGCAAGTTTTCCGCTTATGTACATATTTCCGTTACAATTTGAACCTTTGTATTACTGAAATGCTCTACCGGGTGTAAGGGAGACTGCGTACCGAAAACTGAAAAGGGTTGTTCAGTCAACGAAACTAAACAACTATCACAAGGAAATTCTTTCAGGAAATGAAAAAAATAATAACTTTCTCATATAAAATGACCACCTCGATCAGACAATTTGTATGGGATTTTTGTTTTCATTTCCTGAAAGAATGTCCTGCTAAAAGTTGTTTAGTTTCATTGACTCAGCAACCTATTTCAGTTTTCGGTACGCTGTCCCTTAAATCCGGTATAAGATTTAATTTAAGACATTCGCGTTTATTTTCATACATACATACATACATACATAAATCACGTCTTTATCCCTAATGGGGTAGGCAGAGCGAAAACGACACAAAAGTCGTTCCGCCACGTCTGACAAGTTTTGAGGGTTATTCCAGATAGATTTGTATATTGCTATAGTGACAGGTTGTCAGCCCATTGCCTAAATTACAATAGTGAAACTCTCGAATCCCTTAGCTGATTTTTACAGCATGCCCGGGAGGAGATGCAGCTGGAACATTCTATGTTTTTCTATCACTCCCAGTCCAGCATGGAAGTTTATTTTCATTAAACTAAGATATCGTTTTTATTTAACGGGTTCTTAACGCGACAAAATTTTATGAATTTCTGATGTGTCGTGTTGACGGTGCTTGCAACCACCGCTGAAATTTCGGAATATCAAATACATTAGTATCGTGGTAAAGCTCCATTAAAATAATAACCTTGTTAAAGCTTGTACTCGCGCTATGAGAACGAACTAATAATAGGTAGGTACTCAAAACTTTTATTTACTAAAAATTTGCATAGCACTACTCCACATATTTTGTGCAGCGTGATTTAATTTACTAACATGTTATTTTTATAGCCATGTTTGAATCAAATATAATATTCTTTTCTAAAAAGAAAATTTTATTAGTTGTCTAATACATTACATTACAAAAGCCTTTATAAACGGCTAGCTTTGCTTTCGGAGTAGAAAGGAACTATGCAAAACTGCATTCGAACAAATAAATAATTTCCATGAACAGGATATAGTCAGCGAAGGAATAAATCGTTGCAGGCAACAAACAACTATTACCTATTACTTAGCATGCAATGCACTCCGGATTTATAAGCTCTATGGAATTACTCAGAATTATAATTATCGTCATAAATGGTAAAAACAGTGCCATAAAATATGGGGAATTCAGTTGTTGTTAACATGTTGCCAGGGAGAATTGTCGACACCGATTTTCAGCCCTCACCCCTTTCTTTCATTTCATAAAGTACCTACAAGGTATTTTAGCATAGCATTGAAAACTTCAACTCGGATTGGGGCTACGCTGCTTAGCAAAAAAAAAAAATTTGCTCATTTGCGAATTCTGAGAATCCTGGTAGATATGTGACGAAATAATTTTATACACTTATCAATGCCCGGCATCTACCACCAAGGAACTAATTGAAATTCTGAATCGAAAAAGTTACAATGCTCTAGGCCCCTTTTACAAGAAATGTTTGTACCGCAATCCACTTTGGGATAGTGACGAAATTAATGTAATTAGGGATTTCAGAAAAAAGCACTGGCAAAGTAAAGAAACCTATCTTAAATTAGCATAGTATAAGTATCAGCTGTCGAGAGTAGTAAATGAATGATTTATGTGTTGTCTGACCGATGAACGTGTGAAATTCGAACGAATCGGTAATTGGAAGAAAGCCAACTGGTACAGTACAGCTAAAACAATTAGAGATGCATTATTTGCGAGCCTATTAGCTATAACCTGACACTGATAATGATACTTCACTGAGAAAAAAATTGGTTACATTGATCAAGGCCCTTGTTTATATACGAGCACATAAAGTATGTAATATGATTGAGACAATAAAGTTAATGTTAAGGTCAATGATTCTGTTGATTGAAATTATAAGGAACTTGGTATGGTAGTGGTTATTACAAGTAACCTGATTCATTTTATTTTTTAAATAATTGCCATTACTTTATGTGCTCGTATTTAAACAAGTTGTTTTTTCAGTGTTCCTGGTACCTAGGTGTTCCTGGTACCTAGGTGGACCAATGTGACATGAAATTGCTTTACGAAAACGGTAAGGCCTTTACCAAAAATTTGATGTCCAGTTCGGAAAAGATCCAATCAGCAATATATTTCGACGCCTACTACGAGAACGGCTAAGGCTAAGTAAAACCAACGAAAACTCATATTACATTCCGTCTCCAACAAATAGGTCACAAGCCTGAGAACCTTACAACTGGTAGCACTATGAGAATAGTGACTTTACCTCACTAGCTAGTGACAAATACCTATCACCACCTTTACCTACTATGCTTTTACGCGTTTCAAAAATAGTTGTGCCGAATTCCAGAAGTAAATTTTCCAAAATACTCGGACGTAGGCGCTATTTTTAACGAGCCCAATACTCGAATGGTCAGTACAATGTTAAATGTGACAGATTTATCGGCGATAAAGATCAATAGAATAGCTTTGTCTTTTAAAGACACGAGTGTAACTTTTATCTCGCTAAGATTTAATAGTTTCCCTTTTCTACATTTGTAAAGTTTTGTTTTGTCTTTCCCTTTGTTTCGTAAGAGCCCTAACCCAAAAAACAATTAGGTAGGTATAAATTTATGAAAATATAAAAACTAAAGAGGGAAAAAATTGATTTCATTCGAGCGGGACCAGAACCCAATGTTCCGTTCTGTTGTTTTAATTCTAACCAACTGAGCTATCGCGTGTTCAAGCCACCCCTACGAAATTCTGATCTCTGTGCGAAGCACAAAACGTGGTGGCCATGGGTTCGAGATGCGCTGTCCTGGCATGAATGGTTACACATCATAAGATTCATAAGGTAGTGCTAGATAGCACACAGACGTCATATTTAAAAAAAATAAAGATTGATGTACTTACGACGAGGTATACCTATTTTATTCTATAGAAGTGTCCCTTGTCGTAGTACAGTGTCGCATCGCATGGTGCCTGGACAGTACGCGGCACTCGAAGATAGTGTTCGTAGGGCTTGGCGTCGCTCGGTACACAAGGAATGAATATGATGATGTACTTACGACGAGGTAGAATAGAAGTGTCCCTTGTCGTAGTACAGTGTCGCATCGCATGGTGCCTGGACAGTACGCGGCACTCGAAGATGGTGTTTGTAGGGCTTGGCGTCGCTCGGTACACAATGAATGAATATGATGATGTACTTACGACGAGGTAGAATAGAAGTGTCCCTTGTCGTAGTACAGTGTCGCATCGCATGGTGCCTGGACAGTACGCGGCACTCGAAGATGGTATTTGTAGGGCTTGGCGTCGCTCGGTACACAATGAATGAATATGATGATGTACTTACGACGAGGTAGAATAGAAGTGTCCCTTGTCGTAGTACAGTGTCGCATCGCATGGTGCCTGGACAGTACGCGGCACTCGAAGATGGTGTTTGTAGGGCTTGGCGTCGCTCGGTACACAATGAATGAATATGATGATGTACTTACGACGAGGTAGAATAGAAGTGTCCCTTGTCGTAGTACAGTGTCGCATCGCATGGTGCCTGGACAGTACGCGGCACTCGAAGATGGTGTTTGTAGGGCTTGGCGTCGCTCGGTACACAATGAATGAATATGATGATGTACTTACGACGAGGTAGAAGTGTCCCTTGTCGTAGTACAGTGTCGCATGGTGCCTGGACAGTACGCGGCACTCGAAGATGGTGTTCGTAGGGCTTGGCGTCGCTCGGTACACATTACGGCCGATCTGGGGAAATAACAATAATGTTAAAAGATGGAGTCAATGAGAATCAGCTGGTGTTTTTATTTGCAGTCTATGATTAAAAAGGTTCACAACCGGCGACCGCATCGCCTTGATAAGTTACTCAGTATATGAGATGTAGAACATTTCCTTTTATTATCTTTGACAATATCATTAATTATATACCTAGTTCTATTTATATTAAAAGCAATGTTCATAGTGGTATAAATTATAAACTTGTAGCACCGTAAAAGAACGCTCCTTAAAAATAATTGACTTATGCCAAAATTGGTTCTACCGTATCTAAGAAAAACTGGAACTTGTTAATGCTAATTTTACTAAATACCTACTACAAATGTCGAGCTACCAAGATAATAATATTTCGCAAATATTTGAACGCTCTGAGTAATTAGTTTCTGTTTATTTATAGAACTAACGTTATTTATATCTACGCGAAACAAAAAGAAAATTTCATATACTTTTCACGCTCGAATATGTGTTTATGTAGAAGCTAGTAAGAAAGAAGAGTAACGTGCTTTGAAAAAATTCCCAGTATAGAATTAGAAGGGTTGAAGCGTAAGAAATATTAAGGATGGCGGAATACCAAACCAAGTAGTCAGTCAAAATCGAGAATCGTGATCTATCGGAACTACAATGGGATGTGTTCTGATCTGAAGTACTCTCTTTTATTTCCGCATCACACGTCTTGCCATTGACATATTCTCTTTTATATCCTCATATGATCGTTTGGTGTAAGTTTATATCGTGGGATGGACTAGATAGGACTGGTGGAATGACCTGCCACCTTTGGGATTTTCCCCTGAAGAGCTACAACTACAAAATGAGGTGATATCGGGCTACTATAATATATTGTGGTTCTTCAAGATAGATGTTAAAAAATCTTGCAGAACCGGCACGCATTATCAAAATACCTAGCGTTGACCGCTCTCCATCAGATAGACCGTTTGAATATGACATTTTAAAAAATCTAAATATTATCCAACTATTATAATACAGAGTCTCTATTATAGAAAACACACAAGCACCTGTCGCGCTACCAAAGAAACTTTTGAATGAGTTTCTCTAACCCACATTTAGGCAACACCGTTTTTCCACGCGTCACAATATTGCGTGGAGACGACAGCCTGATGGTGTAAGATTACATTACATAACTGGCCGAGTATGTACATAATTCCTTTGTTATAAATTCCGATGTTGTTTTTACCGGTCAGTTCACACTTGACGTAGCTTGTTCGCTGTGTAATTGCTCAGGCGCACGCATGACTAAAGGTTCGAACAAACGGGCTACAAAGAAATGTTATCTTGAATAGGACTTCCGTATCAGTTAAGATGCAGTTGATACTACGTGGAATAACAATGAAACAACAGGAATTCTGACTGAATAAAGGCAACTGCCCAGTTATTTGTAGCACCTCTTTGGGAAACTAAATCTTAATATTATTCTAAAAACATACTGTGTGAACTACATGTTTGTATAAAGTCCCTAAATGCGTTGAATTGAAGTGCGCAACTGTCTACTATTGTTGACTGCATCTCAACAGCGATTTAGCAGTATTGTTGCAGTCCGTCTGCAGAGATCCTAACTACGTCGCTGCATTGATATTCTAGCTGTACTAGGAATCAAACGGCTTCCTTCTCCGAGAAGCTAATGCGAAACAATGATCCTTTATTAGAAATCTCCGGCAGAACAGCACAAGTACAAATTGATATGTCAGCCTGGTCGTAGGCGTAGAGTTATGATATGATATTTTTTAATAAAACGTTGTATATTTCAAAAATCACGAGTAAGATAGTAAGTAATCGTGCAAGTAAAATTAGCTATCATGAAAAAAATAAGCAAAAAACGTATCGAGAACCGAACCCACTACAACAGCAATCCATGGCTCTAGCCAACTGAACCGTTGGATGTTCAGTTCAAGTATCCGTGCGAATTTTCTTATCTCTTTCAACGTAATATCTTCTGAGAATGAACTACAATCGCAAGCGCAGATCCTATCCTGTCTTCTGACAAGCGGGGCATTATTGGTGGAAGTCATCGATTGTTTGATTGATAAACAACACAACTTCGAAAGATAAATATATTACGCAGAAAACATTTTATGCCTGTAGATTGCAGAATAAGAAGTCGTTTTAAATTAAATTTGTATGTATGAATGAAAAATAAACACGCTAAATTGAAGAACCAAGACAGCCAAGTGCGCGATCTCTTCTAAAGTAATGCAGCTCGCGTCTCAGCTTAGCAAGGTCAACAGTCAATAGCTGGAAACATTGTAGCTTCAAATGCAACAAGTAATAAGTGCTAGTGCAGGGTTTCTCAAACTTATGACCCCACCTGTTGAAGCCAAATGATAGCGGGAACCCCTAACCCCAGCCGAAAAGAAAATCTACCAGTTGAAGAAAATATTTTAATGAAAGTTAGCAAAAAGTTTCATAAATAAATGTAGAAAAGTCTTATTGTGATTTCTGGGTTTGCTTCTTCTTCTTGTCGCAAATTAAGTCAATCAATTGGTTTGAGAAACCACAAGAATCCAAAGTTTGAGAAAACCTGTGCTAGTGCTTGGAGCGAGGCGCAGGCGCAACATTTAGATACCCAGCCGAGCAAGCAAGTGCATTTCTACTCATGTTACAAAACAGTTACGGCTACTTTGGCGGCCGGCACAGCGTAGTTTGTAGGTGTTTGCCTTCTACGGCTGCACGGAAAGAGTACCGATTATAATTTCCTAGCAGCTTAAAATTAGTTCTAGTTCTGATTTGGGTGTTCTAAGTATGTGTTTATGGAATTATAATTTCTTAGCAGCTTAATCAGAATCTTAATCTGAATTCTGATTCTTATCAGTTCTAGTTCTGCTCTGGGTGTTTTTAGCATGAGCCTATGTCATCCTTGAAACAGACAATTTATCAGTAAAATCATAGCGTTGAGCAAAGTTTTAATGTAAATAAAGTATGACAGGATGTGCACGTACGATTATTTCCAACAAAACTTAAAACTTCCTGTAAAATTGATAAGAATCCGTTTCTAACTAAGCAGATGTACGGTCAGAAATAGCACAATTTAATCTCATTAGATTTAACTGCCAATGCACAATTGTGGCCAGGACAAGTACCTTGGGTCAATGTGAGCATGAAGTAACTGTGAGTCACAGGAACATACACACACGCATAGACACACGCTGTCTGACAGATGCCTGGATTGCATACAAAGTTGCATACAGCTAGCATAATTTGACCTGTCAATGCGCATATCGTGACTCAAACGTAACGTAAATATTCGTATAATCTACGTAGTATTTTTAATTTTTTAATTTAATCAAATCTATTTTAATCCTTGAGAATATGTTACAGATATAGATCTCCTACTTCCATGCTGGACTGGGAGTGATAGAAAAACATAGAATGTGCCAGCTGCATCTCCTCCCGGGCATGCTGTAAAAACCAGCTAAGGGAATCGAGGGTTTCGCAATTTAGACGATGAGCTGACAACCCGTCACTATAGCAATATACATAATCATCTGTAATAACCCTCAAAACTTGTCAGACGTGGCGGAATGACATTTGTTTAGGTCGCAAAAGCGATCTGCCTTCCCCATTAGGGATAAAGGCGTGATTTTATTTATGTATGTACATATTATGTATAGATCTCCATTGAGGTATTATTAGTATTACGCACATGTAGCAAGAAACAAATTTTTGTAGATCTATCTATAGGTAATTAATACAATATTAGACTGAATTTAATTGGTAAGCGCACAGCCTGTCGGAGTTAGTGTTTGATACGAAACACTTCCTCGGTAGTTTCTACAATACTGTAATCGCATCAGTTTTGAAGAAATTCAATATTTGAGGAATCATTATGTCAAATATCTTGGAATACTGGATGCATAGTGCATATGAGTCTACTGGTAGACACGTCCATTAAAAGTGCATTGATACGTTTTTATATCTGCATTTCGTATACAGAATGATTATGTCCAGGAATAATAATAACAGGTTATAAGGATTTAACATACACCTGGGTACAGTTGCATAAAACAGTGATTATGACTACTTTATTTACATGATAATTAGCACATTAAAAATTATAGATTTGACCAATTGGCCAATAGTTTAACCATATAACATTATGTACTAGGTAACAGTTCTCTGTGTATAGTTTCATTTGTTCGAATCCAAATTACAAATTAATACTATCCTGGTAAAACTTATTAAAACATTTAAGAGATTAGAGAAATATGTCCCTATTTCTGAGGCATTCAGGTAAAATCATTGTTTCAAAAATAACACATAAGAAAATATTTCTGTATCTTCTATACCAAATAGTTTGGATACCCATAGAAACATACAGAAGATAAAATTTTATCAAGATTCTACAAAAAGATAAATCTTTATCAAACTAACTGGGGATAAGATTAAGAAAACACATGTATGAAAATATGGACAAAGCAATATTGGCTAATTTCATATAATTTCACAAAAACTTATTCATTGAAAGTTTATAAGTGCATCAATTTATAGTATAGGGGTTTAAGTATAGTATAGGTGACACTCTTCCATTTATATTATTTATTTATTACATTCTAATAAAAGACACCAAAAGGTTCATACATACAATAAATTCATAGATAGCTACAATAGGTAGGTAGTCTGTACTGTAGATAGTGCTATTTTTGACTCTAAAAACAACAAGGTCACTGACCTCTTAATAAGAGTTAATTTAGTTCTTGGCATGGCTTAACTGTATTGAATGAAAGTATAAATTAATTAATGATCCAATTTGCTATTGCTGGTTTTAAACCACTTGTTAAAAACCTATCTATTGTTAAGTATTTAGCATAATAATAATATAAGAAAACAGCTTCATATTCAATGAATAATTCGGAGGGAGTAGATCTATGAAGTAAATCAAATCTAATATTTATTTTAATTTTTTGTAAATGCAATACTGACACTCATAGCTCTATTAAAAGAGCTATTGGTATTGGTTAGGATTTAATTTAAGCTTGCACATGCAAGGTCATTCAGTACCAATTTGCTATGTGAAAACAGCAAATTAGTTGGTTGCTGCACATTACATTCCCTAACACTACTACTTTATTAAACTAAGTGTTAGTGATACTAGCTAAATATATAGGTATAATAAATATTTCAAGGGTTTCGGTATATTGTAATTTAGGTTTTAATATTTATTATGAACTCATACAAATATACTAAAAAAATTGTAACAGACTGACAGACAAACATACACACACAACCTCTCAGGGCAAACACATATACTGCCTCCTGCTGTTGTAAGGTAATAAATTCTAAATAATCGATAAACTATGAAACAACCAGGACAATTTTCGGAATTCTTTTACTAACAGAGAGCTTATGCCAGCAAGGAAACAAAGCTCAGCTCTGGGTGCAAACATAGGATAGAAATCTAAGTAGGTTAAACTGGAACAGTTTTCATTATTTTATGCAAGTAATACATACAGAATTTCAAACTGTATTCTGCTGTCTGTATGTAGTGTAAGTGGATTTGTAATTTTAATTAATCAAATTTCAATTGGCTACCTATTTTTTTTTTTAAGTAATTGTGGTAGATTTGTTGCCGAATTCAATTTTGCAAGGTTTGACCAGACTTGCCAATAATGTGTATTAATATTGCAATTACAATACCGAATAGATTGTTTGACAAATAATATTATTGTTGCTATTTGTTTAGCAATGTTTTATGCTAGCACTAGACATAACAAATGGGTGTGAATTAGACTTGCTACATACTACGAAGGCTACATACAAACAATGAAAGCATAAGAAATGTTCTACATAGACTTGAAATTGTACCATTGCACAGCACACTTGGTATTTGTAATGGTATGTGTGACTCCCAGCAGTTTTAAAATACAAGGTGTAACAGAAAGGGTATATGCACCCTGACTGAAGGAAGTGAATCTGCCTATATAACTGAACATTTTTTTTCCAAGAAACATAGAAATTGAGAAAAAAGATATGGGTTCTAAATGAGCTATTAACTGATGTATATATATATTTTTTTGTATTTCAACCTGTTCCCTAGGAAAACTTGTTCAGTTTCATGGGCAGATTCAAATTCTTCAGGGTACATATACCCTTTCTATTACACATTGTATGTGTGGCTATGTTATTATTACCCTAGCAACCTAATTTAAAGTGCTAAAAAGGATGTCTCACCTTGACCGGTTGTTCTAATGTGACGCGCCGCTCTTCAAATGGCAAAGAATTCGAATGTGGAATAAATATTGCTCTAGGTACACCCGCCTCCTGGTTATTGGGAGGCTCGGGGCCAGGTGTCCAGGTGTAATCCATATTCTTGATAGTGTTGTTCATTTGGTAGTCCATTTCCTTGAATATTTTACTGGTTGCTATTTGTGGTTTAACTTTCTTCATTTTCCTCTTTGCTATCACCATCGCACACACTTCTTCTCGAAGTCAGCATCCGGGCTACGTTTGTGGATGGACGAGGTCGTGGTGCACATCGATGATAGAACACGAATTCAATCACTGGGTGAAAGGTACCGCTGCTGATCACGACTCACTGACATAGTCACGGCCGAACAGAACACTGATAGGAATAGTTTACGTTTCCTTGATAACTGGACGTGTATTATTGTAGCACTTATGCAAACACCATTATTTATAACGAAACTTGATTCCTCTCAATGGTCTACGTATGGGTAAAAAACTTCTTAACCACAGTCGAGTTATAGAAAACTTGTAGCTATTCCTTACTATGCAATCAAATTAACAGTATATAGTCGCCCCAATATATTAAAATATATTATTTGAGGGCGTCGGAATTATCGTTTGAGGAACTTACGAAATGGGCGCACGAATCGGACATTTGTTTTGAGTACGTATCGCAGTCACTTCTTCTGTTAAAAGGTTTTTTATAGTCCGCGTAACAGTGTAAAATAACAGTAGCGGATACTACGGTACAGTTGAGTAGAGGAGTCTTTTTTTTTTTTTTTTATCCGTGTGGAAGTACAAGACAAGAGTAGACTAGACTAACTTATTGCCTGCGATTCCACCCGTGGTTAAATGAGTTTTCCTGTGGGAACAAGCTATTTTTCCGTGGTAGTTTTTATGCTGTCCTAGTATATTGAGCTTATAGACGATTAATGACCATTAATCAAGATTATTTATTCAGTGTCGCGCATGCGTATGTAGATTTGATACGTTGCTTAGTTGCAAACAAGTAAGGCCATTATCACACTATACGCGCAACGCGGCGTATTGTCTATGGTTTCATTGTCTTCACTCCGCGCGTAGGCGCGGAGCCAGTGTGCCATACCCCGCGTTTTTTCCATGCAAACTGATGTACTTACAAAGAACGATACAGCTCCGCCGCTCCGCGCTACGCCGCGTTGCGCGTATAGTGTGATAATCGCCAAAAAATTGTAGTTTGTGCTCTGCTGGCGGCGTTGCGGGCCCCCTGATTGAACAAAGACACCTAGCGTCGTCCGCGACATAGTGGCAACCGTAGGAATCCAAGAACCGAAAAATTCGGTAAATAAAAAATGGATGCTCTTCTAAAAAAAAGAACACAGTGCCGTCGGGCCTTTGTGTTGTGACAGACCTGCTCCAAAATGATATAGCCACGTCGGACGGCTCTGTCGTGGAGGAGTGCTTTAATACTTTGACGGCTGTGCAGAGGAGCTGATCGAGAAGAAGATACTGTGACAGCCTCTATGTGTTTTTTTGCCCTGGTAGATACAATTATTACTCGGAGATTAGCCCACGGATTCTCCTGCTGCGGCTAAATGAGTTTTCCCGTAGGTAGGATGATAGAATTTAAAACGTAGCTTTTGTCCTATTATTACGTGATCCACGTTACGTTCCAGGCATTACACGCTCGAGTTTCGAGATTAGATGAAATTAACCGATTATGCTAATTTACAGACTTAAAATACATACATACATACATAAAATCACGCCTTTATCCCTAACGGGGTAGGCAGAGCAAAAAAAACCTAAACCAATGTCGTTTCGCCACGTCTGACAAGTTTTGAAGGTTATTACAGATGATTAGATATGAATATTGCTATAGTGACGGGTTGTCAGACTTGTCAGCCCATCGCCTAAATTTCAATACACTGAAACCCTCGAATCCCTCAGCTGGTTTTTACAGCATGCCCGGGAGGAGATGCAGCTGGCACATTCTATGTTTTTCTTTCACTCCCAGTCCAGCATGGAAGTAACTTAAAATACCTATAAATAAATCTTCCGTTTGTCAAGCAGAATTTCGCTCCTCCACACTACTCCACACAGCTTCACCATACACTCACTACACTGCAATTCCACATTCAGTAACACACTTTATCCCTGACTGTACTTTCGCCAACTTCTTTTTACTTTCTATTTCTTCTTATTTTTCCTTCTCAAAACACTGATACTGATACTTTAGAACTGTCGGGGGATTGATTCATTCATTTAATCCTTTAAAATTTTTATTTTTAAGCACTAAAGGAGTTAGTTTTTCGATTACAAACAAACAAATATTTTTCAATCTTACGTCGTATAGATTTATGTAACTGATATTTGTATCTGTTATTTTTGCTATTTTGTTTTACAAAATGTAACTTTAAAGAACCTAATAGTGATGTACAAATATCCGTTTCAAACGAGAAGACTAGAAAACCGGAAAAACACCGGATCTTCGGACAGAAAACTTTGTCTATGGATTTTAAATGTATTCTCGTACTCTTTCTTTCATACTCGAAACCTGTATTTACATCTCTTTCTATAAAAAAATAGTATGGCTCATTTTGAATAGATGGCGTTACCTGCGCTGTATTTGAAGGGAAGCTAGTACAGAACAGAACGGTGGAAGATTATTAAAGGAGTTACTTTTCATATTAAAGGTCAAAATGCATAAGATTATAGGAAGTTCAGCCAGTTTCTTGGGCTATGTCTTTAATTTCACATGTCTACAGATTTCAGAACCAGTTTCAGATAATCAAGCTCATCTCAAAACAGGACGGCCAGGTTTAAGATTTTTTTATTTATTTTAGTTTTGAAATCTCTGAGTGAACTGTGTCTCATCCGTTTCGTTATGTGTTCAATATGGCCGTTCGTCTAGATTATTTTCTTGTTGCTTGATAAAATTCTATTGTTACATTTTCATCTAGACAACGCAGATAATTGCATCGTTGTCGAACTATCCTGAAATCCACACCTTCGTTGATGTGGCATAAATGTATTGACATGTTTTACAATAGGATTTTGACATTTGATTCTGAGTCATTTTGGTGCAAGTTCCAGTATTTCTGCGAATAATTTGTAGTCTTCCCTTCCCCTATAAAACCAGGAATTTTTTCAACACATGGACCACGTACAAAACCGATTTTTATTTTGGCCAATGGTTCCTACTTGCTGTAAAGCTAAATATCTAGATCCAAAGTGTTTCACTATTTTGTCTTCTGTTCTGCTACATAGCTCTAAAGTAGGTACGTAGCCTAAAAATTTTATTAAAATCAATCGGTAACTATACCATAATGATTACTGGTACCATTACTTACGTTAAGTCCTCTGGTAGAAACACTCATGGTAGACGGAGTCATGAATATTTTATTTTATTTAAATCATGATATAAATCTAGCCATGAATGGTGATCAGATGTTATCATTAAGATCATAAATTTCATGATCAAGGTTATGTTTTGAACGCAGTTTTGTATCGAAATTTCTAAACTTAAATCATAAAAAATTAAGTGTATTAAATTCTTCTTATTCCTACATTCAAAAACTTCCTTACTTTATGTGCTAATAATAATAGAAAGATTGAATAATATTTATAGATGTTTGCTTGAGCTTTGTTTACAACTTGTAAGACTAAAGCGGTGCCGTGCCAATAATGTTCATAAATACTCTGAATTAAGAAACCACACTTAGGTACATCTTTACCTTGTGGATACAATAACCCTGAGTATTTTAATTCAAACATTATCAAACACTTCTTCCCCTAGTAGTATCATTAATAAGGCTTCATGTGAGTGGCCGGCCAAATGTTGTAGATTTGCCCTTGGCATAGAAGCCATAATATTGATTATCTCAAATTACAAAGCTTGTGCATGTCCAATGTTTTTAAACTGTTTACTAATGGGAAACCTGTAAAGAAGATACATATAAACATACCCAGTAGGGTAAATGAGAACTTTGTATTATGTGACTAATAAACACTATGTAGGTAAAACCCAAATAACCCATGTATTTCAAAACTAAAATAAATAAAAAAATCTTAAACCTGGCCGTCCTGTTTTGAGATGAGCTTGATTATCTGAAACTGGTTCTGAAATCTGTAGACATGTGAAATTAAAGACATAGCCCAAGAAACTGGCTGAACTTCCTATAATCTTATGCATTTTGACCTTTAATATGAAAAGTAACTCCTTTAATAATCTTCCACCGTTCTGTTCTGTACTAGCTTCCCTTCAAATATATGAAGGGAAAAAAAATATAGAAAGGCCAATGAAACCTGTAGAATAATTGATCATACAAAACAATGTGCAGTGCATACATCCACAACACAAGTTGGTCAATGACTCAGTTTATACCATTGTACTGTTATGTCATGTCACGTGTCACCATGTTGTGGTTACAACATGGTGTTCTGAAATCTATTTCTTCTCGGTTAGAGTTTGTCAATGGCTGAACTTCTTGCATCTTAAAATTGTTATTTTACCTATTACTCATAGTTATGAAGCTGCTATTCTTTCAGCTTCATCAATTTGCTCTAAGCCAATGGAAAGTTATATAATAAAGCAATTCAATATCAATTCATGGCTAGTTTTCCCAATATTTCAATCTGCACAAAAATGTAATAGTAATAAAACCTGACCAAAACTTTCAGCCTCTTTATTTTCATATAAAGTAAGTATTATAACTTTACTGGTAGAATATCCTCCTTAATTTAACTTGTGAACTATTACTAATGTAATGTTGTTTGCATTAATTATCAGTTAGGTAATATATTACCGGATAATGCAGTTTTTTTTTAAGTATGGCTTATTCCCACGAGGGCAATTTTGCCAGTGTCAGGGTTGGAATAGTACATGAACATCACTTTGGCATATCTGTCTAAACTCCCTTAACTTGCAAATAACTTTTTTATTTTTATGTACCTATATTATTGCATGCATTTTCTCCTCAATTTAACAGCTTCATGAAACACCATTATTGTCTTCATTTCACAGTTATTTTGAAGCATCAAGAATTTCCCATACTTAAAACATTGTATAATAGAAGAATGTTGACATCTTTTATAACAGTAGGAAGAGGAAGGTTGAACTTTGAGTTAACAATGATATTGGGTAATCTTTTTGTGAATCTTCTTGTATGTTTGTCTCCAGGTGTGATAATGGCAACGGCACTTCTGCCGTCGCCCGCGTGAACACCAAAGACTCTTGAGCAGCAAACCGAGCCCTCGCCGCAAGCAGCGACAACCGACCAACATGAAAATGGTGTTGTCCCAACGACAACGAGAGGAGCTGTGAGTACACCTTGATTTGGCTAGGTTATAGTATAAGGTCGAATAATGGCATCGGCACTTCTGAGACCCTTGAGCAGCACACCCAGCCCCCGTCGCGAGCAGGACAACCAACCAATATGAAAATGGTGTTGTCACAACGACAACGAGAGGAGCTACACTACACACACTTACACACTTTAATATGGTTAGGTAATAAATACGGTCAATGTTTTGGGGGGGGTAGTCTTACGGCGGCCTTTTGCTGTTTTATTTTGGAAAAATGAAAATGCTCCTCATTCTTCAGCTACTAAAAGTCTAATGTTGGATATGGACCAACATATGGGCCTACCCCAACGAGGGTTGTTTACCATACTCACCAAGTTTTTCTTTGCGCAAAACCAGGTCACATTGGTCTGAGATGACGATTTGTATGTACACATGTATATGTCGTATGCATAATAATTAGACAATCCAATTGCGGCATGTTTACATCTGCTTTGTCGCAAAGTTCCAAATAGAAATTTCGTGAGCACTCACGATTTCGACATAACATTCCAAAACAGCAAACTCAAATACAAGTTTCAAGATTTTTAAGCGTAGATATTGTCTAGGGGCTAGATGGCAAAAAGTTTATTATCTGTACGTTAATAGAAGAGAATAATAAAAAAAAAAACAGTTAGAAATCCTATGAATGATAAAAGTTTGTTAAATAGACTTAAACCTAGTTCGAAACGCATACTTCTAATTTACAACTTGACACATATTGCTACACTTAGCACAACGTGTCACATCACTATCGTACGTACAAACACCTTGAGCGTCCTATGCAAACATAAAAAAACCTATTCACTGATAAACTCAAGGTAAACAAATGTCCTTAAGTTGTTTCGTTAAGGACCAAATTTATCGAGGCTGTAGAATTTTCATTAGCCCTACAATTGTATTGTCTTATACGGTTGCGTTTTTGGAACAAGAGAATCAAGTTTCAATGAATTCGGTCAAGCAATCGGCGCTGAAGGTCGGTACTGGCGCAACTTCACCTGTATTTTGCTTTAGAAACTTTCTGCAACAGCCTAGTATCGCTAATCTACTTTCAGGGTTTTATGTCTTCAGGAGTTTTCTTTCTTAAAATAAAAGTAGATATATTTCGGCCCTTTCAGATAATTTCATAAAGTAGGTATTGTTTGACTTGTCTGTTTGACTAAGTTTTGACATACTCGTATATACTCTTAAATATGGAGAATTAAAGAAACACCCCCTAATGACTATTTGGCATCATTGACTAAGTTTTGACATACTCGTATACTCTTAAATATGGAGAATTAAAGAAACACCCCCTAATGACAATTTGGCATCATCTACTAGACGAGCGTGCTCCTACGTCGCCTGTCTTGTCACTAACTAACAGACCCTACGAACAGACCAGATAGAATAGAGCATTAAAATAAAGTTTACTATTATACATGAGTATTTTCTGTGAACTAAACTATGGTTTGGTAGGGTTTATTTTTAAACCTTCGTTAAACGTATACTGTCGTATAAATAACATGACGTCCGAGTTTATCCGATTAAAGGCTTTCCTGGTGTCCTTAATGCTCATTCAAACCACAAAGTTAGAGGTTTTCATTGTTTTAAAATCCAATATTACAACTGATTTTTCTGCTTGTGCTTACATCCACCAGACCAGACGTCGTCTGCGCTGAATATAGATGATAATCTATTGTTTGAAAAGCTAGGAAGATGTTTATAAAACATTGCTTCAATATCTTCTGTATTAGAAATGATACTATTACTGGAGAATACGTAACAAGCTCATCAGGTCTTCATAACACGTCCAACAAACTGTTCTACTCATTAAGTACTGCTTGTTTACTGCTTCCTAGGCAATGGTGCCGTTCGGTAGCGCGCCCTGGCGACCTTTGAAAGTAACAGTGTTCTAATACTGCCGGTCTTTGACCCCGCCGTCGGCGCCTTCACTACACCGACTTTCTTTGAACCTTCGCCCCATCATTCCGACATTACTGCTTGATGTGCCATTTGCAAGCCTTCCGCAGCCATCTCTTCCGACTCCCTTACTATCGCGCCGCTGGATTACGTGACACTTGATGAGTGTTGTGATTGTTTCTCTAATCAACATCGCAATCTTGATAAACAACTCATTTCAAAAGGTTAATAAGCAACGTGTGGGATGTTGTAGGCGAGCTCTCGCTTTCGCAATCTTTTGAGTCCATCTGCGTATTTAAATAGTGCAGCATAATACAATTGTGTCATCAACCGTTTCATTGTACACCAAGTCGACTCTTGACCTAAAATGCCATGGCATTCCCCCGTACCCTTTAGCCGGCCTCACGAAGTGAAAGGAGAGCCGATCTATTCTAATAGAACGGCTGAACTGTGGTCATACAATTCACACGGTATTGTTGAACAAGTGCATTCTTTGGCTGTAACCTGCCCGAATTAAAAATGGCATGATTATATAAACGTGTAGATAAAGTAAGGCGATTATTTAATTCGTTGGGTGACAACCGCCCCGGTACATGTGGCTGTTACGTGATATTGCCGGGTGAATTCGCAGCGACTCGTTATTTTGACAGATACCTTCCTGGTTGGCCAATCTCGTCTTATACCTTTACGAGACCGCGGTGAGTTCCGTTCGATTCCACCGCGTTACGAATCGGGGTCGCTGAACTAGCCAGTCGGTTGATTAAAAATAACGATCACAAATAAATGCCGGCAAGCATTATTCACCTAATGGATGCAGTCCATGATAGTTCTGATGCCGAAGATTTCCGTTAAAAGCATTGTTATGCATGCCGACAGCAGCTGAATGATTGGAGCCATTACACACGATGGTTTCCTTACGCTAACGATAGCTAATTAAATTGAGGAAAGACGTGACTTCATGCTTCGGATCGGACGCAAGTTGCATCGTCTCGCTGTCTACGATCATGTCAAGTTGCACAAAGAACACATGACGAAACGCCAATAAATTGTAGAATATCTTGATTACAGATTATTGACTTGATTGGTTCAAGAGTACGATAATAAGCAATTCATTAGATAAAACATTGATATGATAAGAAGGTGCTACCGACGGCGTATGAAATTTTTTCGTGTTATATCCATTAAATTCTATTGATTGATTGCTTGTCTGTTTCCATAAAACATTATTTTCATACAGTATTTTGTCCATCTTATACATTGCAAATAGCAGTTGCGTATTAGTCGCTAAGATCTACTCAACTGATTCTTGTAAACATTAACAAGTAGAAAGCAGGTGCCCTTTATTTATGACTGCTATCGCTACCAACGCTTAAAATAGGGCTCCGCACAAAACATAGCTTCACATATAACTAGTTTTGAATTGTTGTTACTACTCGTGTCTGTATGATGTTCAGTCGAGTGTTATGTTGAAAGATGCCGTCCAAATCTGTTATAACGAGAAATACCGTACACGCAACACCCGATTTGGATGTTTGGATACAGTGAAAGTGTACCAGCACCGGCATATTGCTCCAGGGGTAATGTATTCAAATTACAGAGTGATAACCATCTCTTTCAACGCCTATTCCTAGTCACGAGACCTCCTATGGCTCTCAATGAACCAAATCCTCTGACAGTTAACTTGTCTTGGGTACAAACACCATACAAAAAATCGCTTACGTCACTTTTTATTACCATAATCGATCAAGATCATAATCTCCGTTATGTAACCTTGTGATATGATAGAAAGTGTCTGAACGATTTTTTGACATAACTGGGCATTATTCAGTGAACTTTGAAATACTCTTGACGTAACAGGTAGCGGCGTTTAAAAATACGTAAAGTAATCAATAGCGCCGAAAATACTTCAGCCTTAAAATATTTTGTTCATACGAAAGGCCTTGAAGTCGTTCCGATTTCGTAGTACATCTTTCCGCTGTACGTTGCATATAACGTGTTATTATACAGAGGTTGATGGGTGAGTCATCGTCAAGATATACTAGTTGCATCAATGTCAACCTGTTCTGTAGTCCATTGTTAGCCGCGTGCGAGTGACGGACTGACCCGCTCTCTAAGTGAATTAACAAAGAGCATCACTACGGAACTACCTTTATACATTCGCATGAAGAAAGCTACAGTACATCATAACGGGACGTATCTAGCTATAATTTTCTACAATTTCACTGAGAAGTTGTGTATACAAGACGGGACCGAGAATCGTTATTAAACTGTACTTTGGCATCCAAGCTCATAAAAGCAGATTACTTGTGATGAGATTCTTGCAGCATGTAGGCAACTGTGCGCATTTCTTGTCTGCGTCAGGCTGAGGGGGCATTTTGAGTGATTATAAGGTCCGAGGTCTGAGCCCCGTTGTGCTAAATGGCCGGGCTGTTCGAGGAATGTCGCCTCCCCGGTCCGAAGTAGTTACTCTGCCGCATGCCTTTCCACAGAACAAATCCCACTGTAAACTTCCCACTTGTATGTAAAATTGCATGCTGGTCTCCGAGGTTGAAAGAATTTTCTATATGTAGTTGTAGACATTTCTGGATTCTTTCGCTTACAATACAACATTTTAAGTTAGTTTAAAATTAAATCAGTTGAGACGCTTTCACTTGTTAATATTTTAGCGGAAACGATTCAATTCTTATCAAAGTAATAGTTAATAGTCTCCGCCAATTCTTCCAGAAGCAATTCTGTACATGTTTCGAGCTCTCGAAGACTTTTCCCTGAGTGAAATTTAAAGCCCAATTATGCAAAACATTCACCGGTTTACTTGGAAGGATTAACGTATCCGGTCACGAATGTAATTCAATTACTCGGCTAGATACGGTCCCTTTCCAAACAATTTGACGTCGTTTATTAATTTCTTTAGTTGCTTTTGATGTCAGGGGATCGACATCATCAGTATTAATTTCCTAAATATCGGTTAGACCGAGTCGGTGACCTGTTCCCTTTACAAATAGCGTGTTGATGGTATTTCGTTCCCCTGTTTCGGTTTTCCCATTATGTCTTTTCCTGCAACCCCTCTTTACTTCACGTTTACCGTAACATCGCGTCACGATACACATTTTTTTTTTTTGTGACGGTCACGAAACGTAACTAGCATTGTTGGCAACTTTCATTTTAGACAAAAGTAAACCCTTGTGTGTACTCTTAACTCTGAAAACTTCTTGGCAAATTGTCCGTTAACAACTTTCTTCATTAACATTTTAACGTTAGCCATGTGATATATCGTTATGTATTCTGATGTACGATACAATGATTATTATTCATATCAAACCCGTCGTGTGCTCAAAGTAGAAGAATATAGTTATCTGGTGAAACCTCAGGGGAGGTTGATTGAATAGGTCGGTGGTAAAGGATTCGCAATGACGCAGTCAGGCACTGACGTAGCGGCCAGCCGGCGCCTTGGCGATCGATACGATCGCGTGGGCGCCCGCCTCTGCACTCCCACCCGACTAGACACCACAAAAACAACCCTAATGCCTACCCCCAAGACACAATCTCCGGTGATAACAAGACAGCGGGTCTAACAGCCAATGAAAAACATTCTTTACCCCCGTCAACTCCAAGGCTGAGGTAATGTTCTCAATTAAAAAGTAATTGCGTATCAAATATAGACTAAACACTGTAGTAAGCTATTTCCGGTCAAATCGAACTTGTTATTGAAAAATTAAGGAAAAAAAGAAAAATTATGAAATACTATTATGAAATACAGCGTAAAAATGCACATTTCAATCCCGAAGAGCACTACTGAAACTTAATAATTCACCCCCCAAAATGCATTGCATATATGACTCTGCAGTAAGCGCTGCAACTATAGTATTCGTACTGATATAATAACTGTGCATGTTTGCGGAAATGCGTCGTACTGGAAAGAGCTGCAGTTTTTTCTATGCGACAAACCTGCGCTATAAATTATGTGTATCGGCAGCGGCAGCTAAATATGGCATAAGACTGTCTGGGAAACGCAAGGTGTTCTCTGTAAACCTCGCAACTTTAGCTTCCTTCAATATTGAGCGACCTTTGCTTATTCTAGAACTCCAACGATACTTTGGGAGTGAAATTCTTAATCAGTTAATCACACATCAACTTCGTAGAAGCCAGGAAGTTTAACATAGGAACTTGAAACACTTAAAGTACGCAAGGTCTCCAAAAAAAACAGTAGTCGCGCGATATTTCAAGTCACGTATACACATGCAAATTTGTCTTTACGTGTTTTCCATACATACGAGGCAGTAATTGAGTCTGTGCTATTACCTCGTGGAAAAGAAACATACACGATTACTTGGCAGTATACGTGGTTCCCGTTGCCTCTGTCCCGTTATGTCCAAAAGTTATGACGAGTTGTTATTACTTTTCATTGAAGACGACGACGTGTCTGTAAAACGTATTTTTGCTAATTCAGGTCAGTAAACTAGACTATTCATTATGACCTGTGTGGAGACTCGAGAGTTCGTCGAATGTTTTTTATCGATCTTTTTTCTTCTGTTTGTTACGCACACTACTTTCTCTATATTTGTTTACTGATACAGTCAAACTTCAGATTGTAGAAAGCAGCACCTTCAACTGAATTTGTTTACCAATCTTGTCCCGAAACTACCAGAAGTATCTCCTATAACTTGCATCACTTCTCTTGGACTTGATAAATGCGTCGTATGCCTTAATAGCTAAGTTCGCAATTGGCAGTTATTTTATCAACGGTCATTAATACTGTCCGTTATCTACTCATGAACATGACGCATAACCATGTGATGTGATGTGTCTATGTCTACAGTATTGTCAATAAACTATAATTGATAGTAGATCTAGAGACACGCGCGGATCCGACTTCGCATTGAAGTTTTAGTGCGACAATACATAATACGAGATCAAATTTCGAGGTCAAAGAAATTGTGGGTCCTGAAAACTTCGCAGTGTAGCCTAAGATCAAAATTCTCTCAATACAAAGTGGCAAAAAAACGAGAATATATCTTACCTAAATATGGTATTATCAAGTTGACCGATCCAGATACAAATTATTCAGATTATTGGACTGTTTATGAGGTTCTCAAAACACAGTTTCCACACACAGACGTGTTTCCTGAACAAGGCGCCTTCCAGCCTGGTCTTATCGATTAACTACGTCAGCTACTACTACTACACAACAGCCCTTCCTTTGAAATAAATGCAGTATTGTTTGAATGAAAATCTATTTGATAATATCAATGGCAATGTTTTACCACCATGCCTACGAATCTCCTATGAAGTTAGGACATATTTGACCAGTGAATTCTGCAGTTCATAGAAAATGTATCTTCCGACAGACTTGAATAATGCATAGACCTTGTGAATGATATGCGTCATTCTAAGCATTTTCCTATTAGCAAAGTCTTTATGTGCCGCTCTATTATCGACGACAAAATTACTGCATCTGTAATCGACTTAACAACTTTCGTATTTATGTACTATCGTAGTCACTTCGACTTGGAAGTCCAGATTTAGGTATTGAATAATGTCCATAAGACCTAGCATCCGGGTTTCAGGTTTCAAATTGCAGTCGCTTTTTACCTGTCACCGGGAGTAACCATTTTTTGTTGCTTATATAGCAACATTAATCAACCAACATATTATTGCTAATATTTAATCGTAAGCTAGCTAAACAAACCTTTATCAAATCTATCGTAGAATAGAATTAGAATAATTAGAATTGCAAATGTGTTTTGATTGTCACGTAATATTAATGGCATTGAACCGGCTGGGCAGCCATGCTAAGGCTTTGGTCGTCTTTTATTTCGTCACTCGCTATAAATGTTAAGCATTAAGGGGTAAACAGAGCTGCGACCGTCGCCATCAGTTTTAAATTAATTGTGCACAAAATACAAACATTTTCATCAAGATTTTCAATTATTAGTTGCAGTTCTCGCGAAACATAAAATATTCATGAAAATGTTTGTATTTCAAGCACAATTAATTTAAAACTGATGGCGCCACCGTCGCGGCTCTGTTCGCCCCTTAATGATTCAATCGAATAGAGTTAAACTAACCTTAGGTACTATCAACGAGATCTAATTGGTAGGGTTATCAAGTTGGCACCTCTCCCGCAATTCCGAAATTCTTCTGTTAAACCATTTTTTGTGATCCCGGAAATTAAACAAAAAACATCTTTTGACTATTTAAAGTACCTGACTAATGGTTTAAATAAAATAACTTCCGTGATAATTCTTCAGATAGTTGAGACATTTGATCAATTTTCAAGTTGCTTATCTGATTTTAATCTAACAAGATATACTTAGGTCAACATGAGATTAGCAATTTGTCTAACCAGTAAACCATGTTTTGGTTTCTGTTTCCTGTCAATCACGTGGTTGATGTTGACACACCGGCAGCGTATCTAAGCTCTTATATTAGTTGGATAAGTTCCCGATTATCGCTCAAAGCTAGTAGTTTACTACTAACTAGTGAGTGGTACCTACGACGACGGAAACGTACCGTGAAAGTTTCTCAAGTCCTAACCTGTGCCTGAGCTCCTCCAAACACCAATCTACTTTCGCTCGTTCGTCCAGAGTGGGCTATATGCTTTTCTATAGGTATAACAAAGGTTTGTCAGCATCGCCTATGTACCTGTTTGCATAGGTAACTCGCAGTAAGTAGGATCTCCCTGTATATATCGGTGTGTGGAAATAAATAAAATAGTAAATAAATAAAAATTTCGAAATACATAGGTAGGCATTAGACGATACAATATCAATATAGTAGGTACAATACTAGCTTTCTATGTTGGTATATACTACATACGTTTTGTATAGCTATAATCTACTGAGCGTTTTGCAACACAAAGTTAATGCAACTTTTACGATAAGCTTTAAAATAATGACCAGCAGATAAGCTTCCGGAACAAAATTGCATAAGTTTATTCAAGTATCTTCCGAGTATCAGTTTATCAATTTAGATCTAGTCGTTGTAGTATAGTCATAGAGCTTAACTACGCTTATCTGTCAGAAATCAGATGGTTTATAGTCATAGTTTACGCCAAGATTGTGCCATTTGTTCGCGTAAAATGGTCGTCTCAGCTTTCGACTCATAAAATTTTAGGATTACTTATCTCAATGGTATGTCGACGCCAATTTTTCTTCAATGTACTCGTACGCGCTACGAAAGAATTTCACACTATTCGTGAATTTCCTCTTACAAGACTTGTGTTTTATCATCCGTCATTTATTTAAATCATTCTAAATTCAACGTGGCAAGAAACAAAAAGTGGATTAGGAGCGCACTGAATAAATGGCCCCACTATTAAGATTCCCTGACTGGCATTTTGGTGCCATCGAATCGAAGCATACAGATTCGAAAAATACCGTATGAAACAATCCTTTGGTTTATTTATTTTAATGTTAGAAACTGCTTGTTTTCACTTGCTCAATAACTGAACACGATTGGTCCCACGCCGACATTAGGGTCGCCCGCAGCGCAGATTGTTTCATTCGAATCGATTCAGTTTCTCCGCACGGCCGCCGCCGCCGCCGCCGCGAACCCGCCGACCGAATTGTGTAAAATGTGATTCATTCACTCATTCTCTTCTATTTTCTTTTATATTATCGAATGGATTTTCGAGTAGACGTACGACCCAATGAACCCTGGTGTCAAACATTTTTGAACCGCTTAATAGCAGTTCTAATAGGCCTCTGACACAGATAAACTATAGGGTGGCGGGACCTCTGATATGGTTTGTGTAGACCACTATCAAAGACAGCGACCGGGACCAACGGCTTAACGTGTCCTGCAAAGCACGGAATCCTTTTTCTTACAGACAATCCGGTGTATCAGCCTGCATTGTTGTAACAAAATTATGGAAAGAAAGAATTTATGGCACAAAGTGATTTTACAAATATCCTCGTGGGGATCGATCTTACAACCTCCGAATCGTGAACCCATGACTCAGACCACTATACCACAGAGGCAGTTAAATAAAATGAGATTCACTCATGCAGTATTCGAATAAACTATTTCATCTAATGATATCGAATTCCTCCTACGAGAAAGCAAAGTATACGCTATGGTATCATTATCTTTTTTCAGGTGCACATCTCTGGTACTAAACATCACACTTGGAAAGTAAATGGAAAGACGTAAAATTACAAACGTAATTGAATGAAACAGATAGTGTATTGAGTCACTGCGTATGGCTTTAGGAGTATAGATGACGTAACACGACGTAAAACGCGAGGCCTTTGTTGTGTTAACATGTTTGTCCAGTGTCCACATCCACATACTATGCGTGGGGTCTGACAACATACGCGTACAGCGCAGAAAAAATGCAGCGCGATAATATCTTACTAATAGTTTATAAACGTATTTTTTGGGTTTATTACTTATTATAGGTAAGGTGCCCATGATATACTTAGGTACATAATATTATACAGCACTAAAACGATCTGTTGCTGTTTTTCGATCTCTGTTGTCCGAAATAAAACTTTTAGCTAGTTATACGTATTTCTCTTCGTAAAATCGAAGACAAATATAACTTACTAAAAGACACCCAATGAAATATGTACTCGTAGACAAAGCTCGTAGATAAATAATACGTTCAGATGAAAGTAAATACTACCTAATATTCTAATCACTAGTTTACTTTACCTAGTAATAACTTCATTCACTGTCAACCATCTTATCTTGTATCACTTTACGTGTGATATTCTGGCACGGGCTGCAGGAAGTAAACCGATACGTTATCCAAAAAGTTTGTTCTTTGATTACACCTACTGATATGTAATATTAGTATGTTAATGTACTTCTTATTGTTGAAATTGGAGACGGATTGCGTCAAATAAGTGGCAACTTCTATTTGAGATGACCTGTCAAAGCTATGGCCTTGTAATTGGTATAGGATTTCCTACAACTAGGATATTCTAGGTACGAGTAATATTGCCAAAAGTTGTATTGTTAAGGCCCAAGTTTGGGGCTCTTTATAGGAGTCGTCATTCAATTTTGTTACAAAATTTGAGTGAGAGTATAGTATAACATAGTTTTGTCGTATCAAACATACGTATTGTTGTTAGATTATTGCATTTACGATTTCCCTGTGGCGTCATAAAAACGAAACCATCATAAAAATATTACATTTAATGCGTGCGAACAATGGAACATAAAGTTATGATATTGTAACTAATACTATGTTTTACCTCACAATGCAAACCGAATAAACTTACAAGTCCGAGGTATACAGGTTTGCAATACAGAGCATTTCTCTTAGAAAGCGGCATCGAGAACAATCCCTTGGTCGTTCAATTTATGGCAAGTACTGCGACGGCTAGAGGGCACTCGTAGTACCTACTAAATTTTTACAGCCCTAGAGAAACTCGCAGTGTAAATGCAAATTAGCCATTGTAGAGTAGTTCACGTCTCATGAATGAGATATAAGTGAGAACTTGTATTCTACCTACGTCATTGTGATTTTTTTATCAGATTTACAAGAATACGAGAGATTGTCCTGACGTCAATGCAGAAAAGCGTAGTCCCTAGTAAAGAATAAGAAAAAAAATAGGAAGTATATATTAATGTCGTCGTAAATACAAACTGGCGTTACGAAGGTTAACTAACATCTGGCGTGATTCTCGAGAACATTATGATTTTTTATAGTCCAACTTCGTAAACAAGTAAACGCAATCAGTGTAACTTGAAAAGCCAATACTCTTATTATCATGAGTTGCAATAACCACGTCCTCTTATCTTCACATGTCATTCAATTTCAAGGTGTTTGCACTTATTGTCGGCTCAAGTTCTTTGGGGATGAGCTATTATTTTGTTCTAAACGTTGATCTATCTTTAATATAAAAGCCTAATAAGGGGCTATAATTTATAGCGTTTATAAATGGCATGGTAGAGTTAGACGCCATTTTTTTTGTTTTTTTTTTCTTCTAATAGCTGTAGTGACGGTTCAAGAAATCAAAAGTTAAGCTAAAAATGTAGGTTACAAACAGACAGTTATTTGCAATAGCCTGAATTTTTATTGTAATATTATGATTACGAGTTCATTTGCTCATTCAGCTTGCAAATTCGTCCAGTTCTTATTCTTAATCGGTACTTAAAATATTTTGTTGCGACCTTACATAATGTTACCAAACCGCTCTGCTAAAGTGTTCTCAGCTGGTTTGGGTGACCTCATCTACAGTCTGTCTAAAAAGAGTTGACAAAAAATGAGGGCAGCACCGTCGTTCATATGGCAATACTTTATAGTACGGAGTAACCATTTTTGATACTTCGTATTTATTATTTATTTTTGTAATATCCTTCATTAAAATCAAACAAATAGGTTTATTAATATAATTTTATTTATCCGTATCCGTATGGCGTTTATTAATCCATCTATAATTCCAACTATATATTTCTATTCAGTTGAATCTTCTTCATCCAGCATATCAAAATCTAAATATTCAACACACGACATGTTTTCTTCTGTAATATCCTGAATAGAATCTTGACGTGACGTAGATGGCACGTTGGAAAGAAAATCCTCGTTTTCTGAATCTGACTCAGATTCACTCGAACTGGCTTCACCAACACGGATGATCAATTCATCAATTTTAGTATACAATGTTTTACCTCGTGCATAATATTCCCTTTCAATCTTTTTGACGTGTTTGCAACATGCCTTCCAATCTGAAGGAGTGATGGAAGCAAAGGCTTCTTCGGTTAATTCCTTGATATCCCTTGCGCCTACATTCTTTGCCGCTACTTTCCTTTTTGCCAGGGACCATATTAGTTCTATGGGATTAAGATCACAGTTGTGCCCGTGCTGGTCGAGTAATTCGTCGATTTCAAAAATCGGTTCTGGTTTATTCTTTTTCACCAAATCCAACAACATTGGCTTTCGCAAAGTTGGGTCAAAATTAAGATTGTTCTCTGTCAGCCATAATTTGATGTCCACAACTTTGCTGGATGAAGTAGGAGCTTTATTTTTAATAACGCTATGATATGGCGCGTTGTCCATTACAATCAAGGAAGCGTTAGGCAGGTTGGGAATCAATTTTTCTGTTACCCATTTTGTAAAATTGGCTTTATTCATTTCAGAGTGATAATCTTCTTGTTTATTTTGTCCGCTGAAAATAAGAAGAGAGTTTGGCACAAACCCATTTTCACTCCCTGCATTAATTAGAATCCATCTTTTTCCTTTAGAAATGTCTTCAACAACTCCCTCAGTATCAATTGACTGCCAACATTTCTTCAATTTGTATGAGGAGTGAATGTAACTTTCATCCAGATAAATTATTTCTTTTTGTAATTCTTCGGGTAAGTTACGATTGTCCATAATAACCTTTAAATATTTTTCTCTTTTCAAGGCAATATTATTCTGCTCTATCAAAGTTCGTCTATTAGATTTACATTTCTTATATTTGAAACCAATTGATTTCAAAATTCTGTGTAAGTGCGCTCGACTACAGTTGTAACCAATGTCTTCTTTTACCACGGCTAGTATTTTGGACAGTGTAGGCACTTCTTTTTTTACACTATAAAAGAATTGAACTTTTTGTCGGATTGCGCATTTATCAAAGTCGTCCAACTCTTTCTTCGGGCGTCCTTTTCTATTTTTAGCTGGCGTGCTAAACTTCCCATCATTTCGTTCACCTTCGTCAATAATTCTCCGAACAGTACTTTCGGATTTACCTGTAAATAATAAAAACGTATACATATAAAAAGTATAATCGAACGCACAACCCCTGACTCAGTAGGGAGGCACACTTCCGCCAAGCCATCGGGTCGGTATAGAAAAAAAGTATCAAAATTGTTTCAATCGCATACAGTCATCTGTCAGACGAAGTCGTAATTTAATAACCTCCAAATTTTATAAAAATGATAATATTATCTTTCTAAAATGAACAAATAAAGTTTTTTTTACAAACTAATAGGTTTTATGTTCATAATAGATATTACACAAATTGAAAACTAACCGGTCATATCTGCTGTTCGCTTGTAAACATCGTCTAAACCCGTGAGCAATTGGCCAGCTTGAAACTCCGCTAAACATCTCAAGAACACTTTGTATATAACTTCGCGAGTTCCACTTCGTATTGTCCTGTTCATTATGTATATATTCACTTTCTTTTTTGGCAAAATTTCTAGAAAATTTTGTAGAAACGTAACAAACACTCACACTGTTTACACTGTTATGACAGAATTGACGTTTCTTTTAGCGTTGCCAGGAATAGAAAAAAGTTAGTTCCGAAATAATTAATTTCTACTCTTTTGAGACAGACTGTACTTAGCAAGTCGCTGTGTCATACGCTATAAACAGAAATAAACATATTGACATAAGTATTCTCAAAAAAATCTACCTTTGAGTTTGCTCGATCGAGAAGTAAACGAGAAAAGTCGTAAAGTTTGTGTTCATAAGACCATAATTGAAATATTAGAAGAATCCTAGAATGAAATGATGTAAGAAAAGGAACCTTATCTTAAAAACAATCCAAAATATCGAATTGAAAACAAGCCATATTTGGTTAGTATGTAAAATACTTATAGAAAGGTTATAGCCTTACTGAATGGTGCTATAAAGGTACGTTTATCAGTCATCAGCAATGAAGATAGTGGCCATCGACAGTCGGAATGTCGAGTCTCGTTCGAAATGATGCAGACGACGGCTTGATAATTACGGTACCATGATCATGAGGCGACGCGGCTAGGGCGGCTTATCGAACTGGGGCAAGTTCGGCTTGAACTCGGAAGCCGACGTTTATGTATGGTTTATGTAGGACGCCGACCTTTGGCCCGCCGTGATTAGGTATAGATAGGTAGGGTAGCGCTGCCGCTATCTATACAATATTATCTCTCATAAGAAAGAAAACTGAATATAATCCCCAAAAATATTCATCATACGATAGGTAGGTGTGTGTGTGTGTGTGTGCAAAAGTATCTGAGTTTGCTGAGTAATTAATAACTTTTGTTTTGGTAGTCTAAAATTGTGTGAATGTGAACTGCGCGTGAAATATGTCCTTGCTGAATAAGAAATAATACGGCGTGACAAGGGAGCTTATGGAATTGGGCCACATTCGGCTTAAATCCCAGGTTTATACAGGACGTAGACATTTCCGGCTGTAATTTAATTAAGTTGGTTGCTATTAACATCAATAGCAGCAGGCCTAAATTCAGCTTTCTGCACCAAAAGCCCTTAAGTAGAACAGTGACTTTCGGCAGTGGTCCTAATCATGAGTCCAATACGCCATCCCATAATTCCGAAATTAAAATCATATTGTTCACTCCAATCGTGATTCCAAAGCTCTTCTCTTAAGGCTTTGTAAAACTCTACGAACTACTCTGTGTTATTCTTTGCGTAAGAAGATCTATAACACTTCTCGCGTTTGTCATAGCAAGTCTAATTGTTTAGAATTACGCTTGTTGCAGAGACGTCGCCTAGTTTGCAATGCTTACCTATTAAACGTTTTCCTGTATATTACATCAGTACAGTACTATTAAAGTGTGTAAATTATTGTTAATGAACGTTTTAAAATATTGTAATTTCTCACGCACAATCTAAAATCCTTTATTTACGCGTTTCTAGTGTGTAATAGTCGTGTTACTAGACGATAAGAGAAATATTCCTTTGTTTACAATACGTGTTATAGTAAAATGTTGAAGATAAATAATTTATTTTTAATGTTATCTGTACCACAAGGTTGGCGAACTACTGTCCTTTTCAATTACACAGTCTAAATAATCAAAATAATGTGAGGAAACAACCACTTGTCGATGGATCTCTTATTGAGCAAATCAGCAAGTTTTATCCATAATTGCGTATGCGCTTGCGCGTAATTTGTAGCCGTGTGAATGAAATTATAGATTGTATGGTCTGCAAAACGTGCAGCTTAATATTCCCACCACTTACGTTTGACCTCGTCGATTACCGTTTCGTTCCGTTGAGATGTGTGTTATATCATAGAACAGCTGATTGAAATTACCTTGAAAGGGTCTTGAGTTTATTGCTGATGTGATGTGACAGCCGCTATTAAACTTTGTAGACAAAAATGATATTGATTTGCCCATTTTACATTTGATATAAACTGATCGCATCGTGTTGTCCGCTATATATCTTAAAGCAAACTTTTTCCTACGAAAGCAGTTTGCCGACATTTTCCTGCAGGAGTCAAGTTTTCTACTTCCCGTAGAACCACTGCATTTTTTATGACTATAGAACAAAATGTACGGCTGGACTGAGACGTGCAAGACACTTCCTGCCAACGTTTGCTCCTATACTTGATCAATATTGCAAAGATTGAGGAGATTGATACTGTACTTTTGTTTGTGTTTCTTAACACAAGTATAGGTATATCGATTTGCTTCTTTGATGAAATAACAAATTCTCGTCTTCAGTTTACATCTTTATCTTAATTATTATTTACCAATATTACGACTTCTAAATTCTTTGATATCCTCTGAAAATATCTGGTTTCACTCAGATTACAGCATCCGCAATCGAAATATAGGGCGGCAGTAAATTAAGTGCACACAATGTCCCAGCTCAACATGGATTCCCTTTCAAGCCGATGTTCCGGGAAGTTCCAACGTCAGATGTTGGGGATTTTAGTCTGTTTTTTACTTAGATTTCTTCATGTATGTCGTGCTATAAGTAAACGCTAAAAACATCCGTTTTCATGGTGCTTGGTTGCCTTCTAATTAAGTTCGTGGTTGGTACCTACTGTTTTTGCGTCTGCAATATGATTTTGAATGTTATTTAAAAAAAAAACTGTAATAATATGCTCACAAGTTGACTTAATTACCTACGTTATGTAGATACTTAACGCGCATATGTAAATCTATTAACTTAGTTAATTAACATTTTGACTCGTGCAGCTTAGTTAATAATTTATCCGCATTTGGAGCAGACAGTTCAAGATCTGATTCTCAGTCTGGCAGAAACTTGAATGATAGATATGCTATAGGTTTTCTTTGTGCGAGTTTATGTTTTAAACTATGTCGCCTCGTTCCAGACAACCCCAGTGATAGTAAAATAATACAGGCAGAGTATTTTAATTCATTCAAATCTTTCTATTCTCATAAGCATTAGAGTCGATCAAATCCAAACAATCACATAAATTAACCAGTTCCCAGAATACCATTAAAGACATTTCTCATCTATTGTAGACTGTAGTCGACCATCTTTTGCTGCTTATCTTCAGACAAGACAATCGCATTTATATGCGAATATCACAAGTTCTCGCAAAAGATTTCTCCCCATAGAGAAACACCGTTCTAAAACTGTAAGTAATTTACGTAGCTCAAGTTAAGCTCTAACGAGTAAGACGTGTTAGGTTAGGCAAATACACCCAGAATGGTAAGCTTAAGTCGTCACGGAAGGTGCACTTAAGACGTACGGAAGCATAATCTTACTGGTTCTGCGCGAAAACCTCTCCTTTACCAGTTAGGTTGGTTCCAAATTCCGGAATGAATAGGCACTGAGCTAGACTGGTCAGGCCATTTCGCACCAAAAGCTCGTGTCAGACATGAACAGAGTGGGCAATTGTTCACTGCGCCGCAAGTATTTTATGTTAAATCGCCTCTATTCTGCATCAGCCATGTTGGTAATATCTTACGAAACATTTCGTGAGTATGGAAAACAATGCATCGAGAGAGTTTAACGTACATGTCTGTTATTGTTACAGGAACAAGGCGATCGCCGATTACCTAGGCAGCAATGGGTACACGGACGCGCTGGAAGCGTTCAAGAAGGAGGCCGACATGACCGGCGAGATGGACCGCAAGTTCGGCGGACTCTTGGAGAAGAAATGGACCTCAGTCATCAGGCTTCAGAAGAAGGTATGGGCATCTTGATTTAACAAATTTTGCGCGGGAATATTCTGAATGTATTTTCGTGTTTAATGCCAAAACAGAACTCCAAATCGGTGTGACTTGATGATTATGTTTGACACCAGAATAAATGTTACACATACAATGATCGCGCACTTGGAGCGGAAGCCTTTTTTCCTATTTCAAACACTATAGCCATGTTTTAGTCTCAAAGATGTTATTATTGTACAATAAGGAATAGCGTATTTCTTCTCACCATGATGGATATTTCTCACGGGGGATCGTGAAAACGGTGCATACGCAGTTATCGCCGCGGGACACCGCTAACGCGCACCTTAGTAGGGATTCTCACTGCGGTGACAGTTTTAGAACAGTCAGCCCGTCTAATAGGCTTATAAGAGTAAGCGTAATAAGGCTTAGTTAGCACCTTTGACTTTATCCGATTTATAACCATGATTTTCAGGAAACTAGCCGAAATGACAGGCTAATAGGTAACCTATTTCCATCTTAAAAATTTCAAGATCGCTTTAGTACAATCTACTTACTTTACTGATCAATAAAGTTGTGTTGTGTATTTGAATTTCTGCACATAAAGAGGTTTTCATATCCTTAAAGATGGGGTACTTATTTGCTAAACTGCAAGACGAACGTGGAGCGTTACTCACTGCCCTATCCCTGAATAGTGTCTTAGCCGACTTTTACCACATACACGAAATTAGAATAGTGCTATTTTCGATCTGAGTAACCAGTTTTATACAACGTGTAACATAAAGGGTATATGCATCGTGAAATGTGTGAATCTACCCATGAAACTGAACAACTTTCCCTAAGGAATATAGGTCGAAAAACGAAAAAAAAAATTGACCTTCCATACAAAATTCATCAGCTAATAGCGCATTTAGTATGGGAAGTCAAATGTTTTTTTTTCGTATTTCGACCTATGTTTCTTAGGGAAAGTTGTTCAGTTTCATGGGTAGATTCACACATTTCACGATGCATTTACCCTTTATGTTACACGTTGTATACGCTTTAAATATACCAAACCTGCACGCTAGATTATTCTATGCTATTTCCTTTCAAACATGTAATGGGCGGATTTCTATTAAAATTATCCGAAGAGGATAAACTACTTATTCTTACGCAATTTCACTCTCTATAGCGTAATTGATGACACCTGTAATCTATTTATAAACACCAAAACATGATTAATTGCACCCGTTTTGTTGAAATTTTGTAAGTGAGATCCCACGATAGACTGGGTGTTCAATATTAATACCTACTCATAATAGTAGATTTTATTACGTGGGAGTAAAATAATATTTTTAAGGCGAGGGCGCTTTTTTGAATCCAGAGCGAAGTGAGGGATTCTAGAGTAGAATCCCGAGCGTAGCGAGGGATTCTAAAGTAGAATCCTGAACGTAGCGAGGGATTCAAAGTACGTCGCCCGAGCCAAAAATATTTTTGCTCCCGAGTGATACACTCTACTTTTCATCCCCATCTATGAGAAAAAAAGGCGCCTAACTAACACTTGCAGCTGTAAATATTATAGAATAAGAATGTTATAGGTACTTTCACTGCTAGAAGAATTATTTAATAATTCGTAAAAAGAGTCGAAAACACGGGCTACCTATAAAACCTTGCTGCCTAGAGTAAACCTTGTGCCGTAGTTCGTGCATTTTCAATTTGTTTCTTTTTTTATTAATCAGCCGTCGCGCAGTCTAAGCAGCCAGTGTTTATTCATACCATAATTTTTATTTGACATCTAACTATTTTGTTTTCGTTCCGCGTCATGCCAAATCAAGAAAAAAAATAAAGATGTTCCAGATTCAAAAAGTGCGATTAAAAGTTCTTTTAATCGCACTTATTTCCATAAAGAGGATTAAAATCTCATTTTTACCCGGCTGGGGCAGTCTCTAGCAAAGAGTAGAGTAAAAGTACCTATGTCGCTTAGAAGCATCAACTTTAGGCGCACTTATATGCGATTAAAGTCGTAGTTTTTGAATAGATGGGATGAAAAACATATTAAGTTCGAGAAGTAGTAATTTTCTCGCACGAAAACTAATTTGAGCACAAAGTATTGGTTGGGTGCTCTTTTGGGTTGCTGGTTTTACCCATTCCCAAATACTTACGTCCAATGTAAGATTTAGGTAAACAGTTTTGAGGGCACGTAAGGTGCTCGTTATGAAAACCTATTAGGCAGTTTTGAAACTCTTGAAACCAGGGTCCATCGGGCTGAGTCGACAACCCACACGACAGAAGAAGACGATCATCCTTACTAATTGAAAACGTGCTGTAACACCTTGAACGCCTACATACAATTAGTTGCATAATGAACTCATTAAAGCTCTACAACTCGTCAAAGCTCACTAAACAAGTCCCGATTGAACGCTTTCGTTCGGACACAAAAAGCCTAATGACTCGGCATGGTTTCTCGCTAGATTCGATCGATCTGTGTCGCGTATCTAGGCCGCGATTATTATCCCGCCGGGCGATCGGTCGCCGCCGGGCTGAATATGAATCAGCATGTTGGACATGGACTTGCAGAAAGAAAAGTAGCTAAAAGATATGCTCGGTTTACCGTGATTGTGGAATCTCTCATTGCCAGTCTGAATTAAAGAAATCCCTGCGTGTTATTTGAAGCTTTTTATAAAGAAATAGTGTATGTATGTAACCTTAAGTGCCTGAGTGACAGAAACTGTGAATTAACCCTTCAGATAATTTAACCATAAAACCACATCGCATTTTACGCTCTGCCTTCCCTGTAAGGGATAAAGGCGTGACTTTATGTATGTAAACCACATCGCTCTGGCATATAAGTTGATAGCCTAGCTGACTATGTGTTATGTAAAACTATCTTTACATCTTGTCAATGGATTAGTCGCTTGCATATTTGCCCTACATCGTAAATCCACACACGCTGCATGATACGATCAATACGCGCCGCATACGCCTTGTTATACTTGTATTTAAATCAATACTATGTGATACAGTCTGTGATCGATCAAAGTACCGCTCCAGATATAAATGCGATTCTAAACAATAAAACTAGACGCAGTGATGCGCTCTCGCAAACCTTGCACTAGTAGTGGCCTAGAATTCTTGCGTTTGTTTACGATCGTGCCGGCCTTGGCTGAAAGCGCCGAACTATTCGTATTAGCATAGAAATAGGTTAAGACATGATAGATGTTGTATACTGTTAGTTAGACGGTGGACACTTGGCCTGCCCTGTCAAACCAACATCGACTTTAAGTCAATCAATCATGTTTTTTGCCGACCTAATGACAATGTTTTCAAATGTGTGTCACTATTTATTAAGTTGCGGTTGTGGGAAAATCGTCTGTTGTAAAAGGATTTCAGAATAAACTAAGAGACAAATTTCGCTCATTAGATTTTTCTATCATAAAGACCTTTCTGGCAATAAAGTTAATATAAGCAACAACAATACATCACAGACGATATTGACGACTCCACACTGCCAAAAATATCAAGGATCAATCTTGTTGCTTTCGTAGTAAAATTAGCGTTGTGATATTATACCTAATTCAATAATTTTTTGTTTGTCCTTCAGGTGATGGAACTGGAGTCGAAACTGTCTGAAGCCCAGAAAGAGTTCATAGAGGGCGCGCCCACTCGGGCCAAGCGCACGCCGGCCGAGTGGATCCCGCGACCGCCGGAGAAGTTCTGTCTGACCGGCCACCGAGCCACCATTACTAAGGTAACCACTAGATATCTATACAAGCTGTCTGAAGCCCAGAAAGAGTTCATAGAGGGCGCGCCCACTCGGGCCAAGCGCACGCCGGCCGAGTGGATCCCGCGACCGCCGGAGAAGTTCTGTCTGACCGGCCACCGAGCCACCATTACTAAGGTAACCACTAGATATCTATACAAGCTGTCTGAAGCCCAGAAAGAGTTCATAGAGGGCGCGCCCACTCGGGCCAAGCGCACGCCGGCCGAGTGGATCCCGCGACCGCCGGAGAAGTTCTGTCTGACCGGCCACCGAGCCACCATTACTAAGGTAAAGAGGATTTGTAGCCTTTGCACCAGTTGCAGATTGCCTAACCTATCTCTTTCATTCGTCATCCAGCCGTCATATATAAAAAGTCCGCCCTCATCGTTGAGCATAAGAGTTTTATCCTTAAACTACACCTCTTTAAACATCCACCAAATTAACATAAATAGGCAACTCATGTTTTTTTGTATACTTGATTTAGCGTATAAAAACATCGACGATCCTGCCTAACACTGAAGTACTTCGGACTTCGGATGCTGAACAAAAAATTGCCTAAATCCGTAAAATCCGACTGGTAGGTATAGAAATCCCCAAGAAGCGTAGAATATTATCGAACAAATTAGTTAGCTTCAAACGTCTTATAATAAAAAAGAAATTCTATCTTCAACATTCCGTCAGATATGAACAAGGGGTTTATAACTTTGATATACGACATCACCAATATTTATAGCGCAGAATATATCGCCTAGAGCTATTCATTGTGCACGCCTTATAATAGTCAGCCAATTAAAATGATAGATGCCAATGTGGCTAGGTTCTCATCGGAACTGGTCTGAAAGGGGTGTCATAAAACTTTCCCTGTCTCAACGTCTATTGGTTAAACTTGAAACTGAAGATTGTTGTGGAATCGGCATCTGGCGGATTTTTTCAAACCACCTTTGAAGTTGTGTTCTCTAGTTAGACAACACTAAATATTGAACTGATGACCTAAAGTCGAGGAAATCTACCATATGGCAGACTCAGCAGAGCCAAAATGCTGACACCAGCGTTATTCCCTGTGTTGCGTACTTCACGTTAAACAGGGACATTATTCATAGTGTAGTACGCAACATAAAAGGTAATATGACGGCAAAATTTTGCCGCAGCTTGCCTACTAACTTTAGCAAGCTTAACGTGTTTACCGGTCTTACTTTACCATGAAGTAGAGAAGTAAGTACTATATCTACATGATAAAAAGAAGATTCCTTCCATTCTGGACTGGGAGTCATCATCATCGTATGGCGTTTCTAAAAATGCGACTTCAAAATTTTATATTTGAGTTGGCATCCATTGCTTTGCCTCCGGTGTCAGCTGGTGTAGCCCCTCGAATCCGCTGCTAAACTTTCGAGTGGGGCAGTCCTCCACGATGTGCTGGATGGTCTGCACTAAGTCTCCACAATCACAGCAAGGTGACTCAGTAATGCCCCACTTGTGCAGATTGTAGTTACACCTTGCAACTCCGGTTCTAATTCGGTTGATTGAGGACCACACCAGCCTTTGCTCTTTGAAGCCCGGCACTACAGCTAAAGGGTCGGTTATTTTTATATGTCCCTTGGAGGCTTCTGAATTGTCCCATCTATTCTTCCATTCTGTCTTGATATTCGGGTGGTTTTGAATTTTTTGACTTTTTGACTGGGAGTGATAGAAAAACTTAGAATGTGCCAGCTGCATCTCCTCCCGGGCATGCTGTAAAAACCAGCTAAGGGATTCGAGGGTTTCAGTGTATTGCAATTTAGGCTGACAACCCGTCACTATAGCAATATAATATACATGATCATCCGTAATAACCCTCAAAACTTGTCAGACGTGGCGGAACGACTTTTGTTTAGGTAGTTTTTGCTCTGCCTACCCCATTAGGGATAAAGGCGTGATTTTATGTAGGTATGTATGTAAAAAGAAGATATAACTTTCTACGCGAATGAAAGTTGTCGAAGAGTCGACAGTTTATCGCCGTATTGTTTTAGGTTTAGGTCATTGTTGTGCTTTTTGCTCGTTCGATTCTCGCAATCAGCGCGGCACAATCGCTTTTGTGAACTGTAATTATACATACACTGCAGTATCAAAACATTGTATTTTGCAGGTGAAAAATACAATGTTACTACCTGTTTTGTGTATGTTGTGCCTTTAAATTACATTCGACTTTAAATTTGCCATATTTGTAGCGAGGCGGCGGAACATACCATATTTAGCAATTAAATTATGAAAAAACATACAAAATTTATCAAAAGTTACAGCAATTCTAATAATTTGTGTTGTTCATTGCAATATGCACAATCACTCTCTTTAGGTTGTATACCTCCTTTTTTTTGGTGCTATAAACACGATAAACCACGCCTTATTCCACCCTTATTTTATTATGCTGGTTCGCCTTTCATCTTGACTTATGTTATCACCTCTCGTTTTACGACATCAGGGTTACATTTTTCTCAAACCATGCTGTAATTTTCCAGGTAATATTCCACCCAGTGTTCAGTTTGATGGTGTCGTCCAGCGAGGACGCGACCATCAAGGTGTGGGACTTCGAGAGCGGCGAGTACGAACGAACCCTCAAGGGGCACACCGACTCCGTTCAGGACATCGCCTTCGACCACCACGGGAAACTACTTGGTGAGTCCTACATAATGAACATTCTACATGCCACCATTTTATAGAATATGAGACAGATTTTAAGATGTTTTGGTTCCAATCATCTGCACAGCAAAAAATAATAACTCATTACCGGCGTCTGTGATTCCGAATGCATAAAACCCTCAACTCTTCAAAGTAAGAGTGGCAGACATCTTCCCAGACAGGGTGATCTCGCTCCATCGTCGAATCTGTCTCTGTCATCCATGTCCTCGCCTAGCGTCATGAGCAAACCCATTCCTAATAAATAAAAAATACAAAAAATCCATTGGTTCTGCAATACTCTTATTTGTAAGTTTCCCTTTGATTAGAGTGATCTTTAAAACATCACTGGGCTAGAGGTTCTGCTTCTACAACATTAAATACATGCCTCATCTACGTATTTTCTTGATTTTTTTTCTACCAACGAACCCGCACAGATTTATTTTCGGTCGTAATCAAACTAGATGGAAAATTGGGTAGATCTCGTGAGATTTCCTCGGGGAATTGCAGCCAAGAATAGTAATTTCGCCGAACTCAGCCTATTCAAGGACGGTTTCTAGAAGAAATAAGCATCGCCGGATGTTTTACCATGAAATCATACGTAAATAAAATATGTGATTGATGTATTACCAGCAATTGATTTTAATTTACAAATATACTGTAATTTAAATTGTAAAAGAGTTATAAATAAATACAAAGCAATATCTAGAAGTAAAGAATCAAACATACAATCCCTTATTTCATTATCGCAACAAAATATACAAAACTTTTACTAAACACTTGTACTTCCTTCCCTTGCAGTATCTTGCAGTGCCGACATGTCGATCAAGCTGTGGGACTTTAACCAGACGTTCGAGTGCGTAAAGACTATGCACGGGCACGACCACAACGTGTCCTCAGTAGCGTTCTCACCCTCCGGGGACATCGTCTACTCCGCCAGTCGGGACAAGACCATCAAAGCTTGGGAGGTCGCCACTGGGTATGTATTGTTAGCTATCTAGAGTCTACAACTCTAGTGTCATGATCTCACATGTCGAGCCTCATGTCTCATAGCTCTAGTGTAAACGCGATCCCACGTATAAATGCCCATGGTTTCACGGATCCTGAAGTCAGTCTATGTGAAATCAAAATGCTCAGCTCATAACCATGGTGGAAGCATAGGCGCAATCTGGACGGGCCTTTTGTTGAAGTCTTGGGATGACGCAGACAAATTTATTAATTGGACAAGCTTGTCACCCTCTTTACCCTGGCAATGTAAACTAAACTTATTTTTTTTTCAGCTATTGTATCAAGACAAACAAGGGTCACCGCGAGTGGGTGCGCATGGTGCGCGTGAGTGCGGACGGTGCGCTGCTCGCCTCCTGCTCCAACGACCAGACCGTGCGCGTGTGGAACGCAGACACCAACGAGTGCAAGGTACGAACCACGTCAGAGGCCTATCGCTTAAAAACCTTGTAGCTTGCTCAACCCGACAGAAGAAGTTACATGTTTGTTTAATTTCCGAAGCCAATGTTCAAAGGGTCAATCCAATACAAACGACAGAAAAATATTGTATAATTTAGATACTCCACGCCTGTATACGTGATATAAACGTCGTCTACGAGCTGTTCTCTCTGGTGTTAGTGGTTCAGCTATTGAGTCAATGCGAGTAGAATACACATAGATAGATTCTCTCGATCTGAGCTCCTAAACTCTTGGTGGAGCTTTCGGGTACTGTTTCTAACTCGTATTTTTGTATTCGACAGATGGAGCTCCGCGAGCACGAGCACGTGGTGGAGTGCGTCTCCTGGGCGCCGGAGTCAGCCGCCGCAGCCATCAATGAGGCTTCGGGCGGGGACAACCGCCGAGCCTCCCACACCGGCCCCTTCCTGGCCAGCGGCTCCAGGGACAAGTCCGTCAAGGTAATACCTGAGCCCCCACACCGAAGCACCTTCTAGCTTAATTCTGAGCACGATGGACAGCACATTAATTAGAATATCAAGTTCAAAGACAAGCTGGTGCAAGATAACAGCTACGGACCTGTGATTTACCTTGTGCGATCTGCCGCTGAGACACAGCGCTGGGTTGCCGTCGGCGGTCGCGCGTCACCCGCGGCTGCTCCTGATGAACCTTGCCGTCCGTTTGTAACCACCCTAGTAATCTGTTTATGTGCGGCATGTTGAAATTAAATGAAAATAAATTTATTTATGTTCAAGTGTCGTCGCCGAACATAATATAATTCCGCTTGTTTCCTACTTGTCAAATCAGCAACTTTTTTATGAAATGTCAAAAACGCTTATTTGTATGAAAATCGCGAGGTATGACGTCACTCCTCGTTGACTCCTCTTAGACTCCTCGTAAATACTTGACTACTCAAATCAACAACTTCTATATTTTTAACTCTATTATTAAATCTAAATGAGCATTTTTTTTTAAATTATGAATGAAACCCACAATATTTTAGCCATCAGTTTTAAATATAAACGTTTTGAAATTTTTTTAGCCTCCCAAGAAACAAATCTATTCTAATATTACGGCTTCACCCTTCCGCATTATGAATTCTTCGTGTTCTCACATAACCAATCGTAATTCCAGATCTGGGACGTGAGCACAGGCCAGTGCCTGGCGACGCTGGTGGGGCACGACAACTGGGTGCGCGGGCTGGCGTGGCACCCGGGCGGCCGCTACCTGCTCACCGCCTCCGACGACAAGACGCTGCGCGTGTGGGACGTGGCGCACACGCGCTGCCTCAAGACGCTCTACGCGCACCAGCACTTCGCCACCAGCCTCGGTGAGTGACAGTCTATCATGGATTGATACAGGTGGCCAGAGAGTGATAGAGAGTGACAAACTGAGATACAGGGTGACAAACAGAGAGACAAGGTGACTAACAGAGAGACAAGGTGACAAACAGAGACACAGGGTGACAAACAGAGAGACACAGTGACAAACAGGCAGGGTGACAAACAGAGGAACGGAGGGACAAACAGAGATATGAAGAGACAGGATGATAGTGACAAATTATTCGAATTTCTTTTTGCTCTAATTTTAATTTAAATTAATTGAATAATGCGCGCGCGACACTGGCATTTGCATTATTTATTCTAATAAATTATTTTCTGTTTATTTCCAGATTTCCACAGGAGCTTGCCATTCGTGATATCAGGCAGCGTCGATCAAACCGTCAAAGTTTGGGAGTGCCGCTAAGCGCGTTGCCATTTTAGTAACTTAAACTCACCGATGATATCTTTATCATTATTTTTCACATTAAATAGCTGCAAGAGCAATGAGTTGCGAATTGATTGATGGTCAAATCATTAAGGCAAGATAAATAGTTTTGATAGTTTATGGTTTCTACCTTAGGCTCATTGTGGTTTTTCCTCGTACATTCGACGATGCTATGTCTCTCACCCTTTTTATTAAAACTCTGTAGTTTTCCTCTCTCGTCTAGGCTCACACATTCCATTAAATTGTAATGGCTCATAGATAGTTTCTGTATAGTTAAAGCTTATAGTATCTAAATGTCCGAGTGGTAATGTTCGGACAGCGACGCGACGTAGCATTCGTCTGGTACCCGATAGAACGGCGGAGTGAGGAGTAAAAGCTGTGTTATAATTTAACATTTTCATTATTCTGTTTTATTTTATAGTTATTGTTTATTCGTAAGCGCGTTTAGATATAAATTTTATTTCGTATTGATAGTTAAAGATTTCTTAAACGATGTCCGCTCTAGGAAAATTTGTACCTCGATTTGTTTATTGATAATTTAGTTTTATTAAATTTGATATCGATGATTATTCATGACAATCAATCGTCTCGGAATCGGTCGGATCACAAGTTCATCATCGTCATTATCGCCTGCCTTTTGTACATATAGTGGAGCTTAGTGTGTGTTTGTCTCGCCTCGCCGCTCGTGCCGCTCATTGTGCTCGTTGGTTGTTAGCCAACCGCAGCTATGACGTCACCGGAGACAAGCAACAGTCGGCCGCTCGGTTCTGCCTCGGCCGAAACTAGAAATGCGCTTTTTACATCGTACGCGAGTTTCATAGGGACTTATTTTAAGTTTTGGCGATTCAAAACTTTAACTATAAGTTAGAGAGTTATATTTTAAAATGATTTAATTATTTATTTACATCTACCATTTTGTTTATTCTGATTGTCTCAAACCGACCCACGTGGCTAGCACATCGGAATGCTAGATTAGTGATATTACACGATTCATCTAAGTTTTACGTCGCTATTCCGGTTTGAATGTGTAACGCGTTTCATTTGCATTATTATTACGAATCCTACGTAAATTAAAGTGTGTGATATAATTATTACTTTTAATTTTCAATACTGTTTGAGGTAGCTAGATTCAAAGATAAATCTTAATTGAAGCCTATTATGTTGGTTTAAATTAGTTATTTATTACGGCATTGAGGAATTTAGTTGCCCGGTATTTTTACTAGTAATTAGTGGTAGTTTGTAGTCTAGTATGGTATGGTCATATTGTTAGAAGCTTTGCCGTATTAGCGCATGGATACCATGTACATTACATACATATAAAATGTGTAAAAGCCGTGATATTGGCGCACCGGGTTTGGGTGTCTCAGCTTATAGGACCAAGCCAAGCTTGTGTTGTCTAACGTAGTACAAGGCGGGGGATAAAGTTTCGTGCTGCGGTGTGCAATGTCACGTCATGGAATCATTATATTCGCTTATTCGATGTAAATTCGTAAATACACGGTGACCGGGGAGGTTGTATGCTGCTAAGTATCTAAGGAGTGTTGAAGAATTATCCAATTTAAACTTATTAGAGTGTATTTAGTATAGACCCTTTTAGAACTGTAGGGTGACAAAAAACACGTTATTTTCTAGTCATGTAAACACTACGAAATCTATGTGTAGGACAATGTTCATTAACAATCTAATTGTAATAACTATAAATAAATAATTAACAGCTAAAAGCAAAATAAAGTAATTAATCTTTTATTGTACGAGTACCAATACCACAATGTTCTGCATAGCATTTATACAATCTCCTTAGGTAACGTAAGGCAAATTGTTGATAACAGCTTGCGAAATTATTGTACGTTTAAATAAATAAGAATTTGTATTACAATTATCGAGTAGGTATTTGCACTCATGTCATGATAATATGCTTATTCTAAGGATAATAATACCGACATAATATGTATATCCACATCGGCAAAATTCTCTTGAGCACCAAAAACGCATTAATTACATTATCAATTGATACTCATGATACCAAGAGAATTTTGTTCTTACTCAATCATATAACCACTGTATTTTGTCTAAATTAAATAATTAACCTACCAAAATTTTAATAGATATTGGTTTATAATTTTCTGTAAATAAATCAATTAAATATCTAATTTATTTTAGACCGTGTTTTGTATTATTTTTATACCCTACCTTCGACCCATTCACCGCCCATCACGATCACTATCCCCATTATCACACTATACGCGCAACGCGGCGTATTGTCTATGGTTCCATAGTTTTCACTCCGCGCGCGGTGCAAGTGTGCCATACCCCGCGTTTTTTCCATACAAACCCTAGATACAAACCGATGGTACTTACAAAGAACGATACAGCTCCGCCTCACCGCGCTACGCCGCGTTGAGCGTCAAGTGTGAAAATGGCCTATGTCGCAGGGAGATGACGAAACCAGAGAATTTCGCGAAATCCCTAGGGATATAATCCCGGAAGAAGGCGTAACGTAATCTATCGATCTTTACGTCTTCTTACTGAAAATGTTTAGGGATCATTTCACTAGTTTCGGTCTAATGAAATGAGGAAATTATGGGCCGCTGAGCAACGGAGCGGTATCGTTCTTTGTAAGTATATCGGTTTATATGAAAATCACTATGGCACACGGCTTTGCGGTGTGAAAATAATGAAACCATAGACAATCACGCACTCCGCCGCGTAGCGCGGAGCCAATGTGAACACCGCCTACTCTTTTTAAAAATTTGAGCTTGTTTTTTAAATCGTTCCTTTACGTTTGGATAGGTACGCAAGTTGAAAACGCATGGGTGAAGATACGCCCTTTTAGTTCCAAATCCATTGCTGCTCGACTTCAATATTTGTTACAGACACGTCAAATAAAAGCAGCAATGTATGCAGAGAATGTATGTCGATTTTCCGAGTCGTATCTATCATTCTACAAGATCAACTTAACAAATTTCGGTGTAAAAAAAACGCAACGATGACATCTACGGCGTGACGTTTTGTTTTTGTAGAAAATGACAGATGGTCAATGCAATGACATGACATGACATCGATGTCCGTTTAGGCGACGGAGTAGTAGAGTTTCTCGAATTTTACGTGAATTTTAAGTCGTCCTCAACTTGTGTGGTATCTAATATGGATGTGGAAGAGTGTCTCAAGGAATGGGAGGATTTGCTAGCGGATTATAAGCGTCTCGAGGTACATTTTCTGCTTAACCTGTTTCGATTTTTGTTCCTTATTTTACGATATAGTTATCTATAAATTCTATTAATTCTACGGTTAAATTATGTTTATTTATTACGTCAGAAATCTTGCACATATCACTAAAACAGGACACTCAAAAAACGCAAGTTATCATTAAAACAGGACACTCAAAAAACGCCTGTAGGTACTAATTCTGTTTTAACAAATTGTGGTTAAATATATTATGAATACATTAACTTATAATGTGGCTGAGCCGCTTATAGGCTTTATAATTAGAAAATCTTGTCCAAAATGCATTTTAATTATCATTTGAACACATGTTCCAATAGTCTAATGGCACATAGATAGATTAACCAAGGTAAAATATACTAGAACATGTAATTTATGTTGGTTATGGTTACCACTGTTTGGTATAAATACAGGGTGTAAAAAAAAGTACTGCGTTCCTTTAAACCACATGTTCTGCTCATGATAACAAACAACTATCGCGAAGAACAAAAATATTTTCTGGAAAAAAACATTTGCCATGTCCATACAAAAGCAGATGAGGAGAGCATATTTGTATAGAAATGACAATTTTTTTATCAAGTTAAAATTTTTGTGCTTTGGAAAAGTTGTTTGGTATCATCAGTAGAGCATGTGCTTTATAGAAATGCAGTACTTTTTTACACCCTATATGTAAATTGAATTGAATTAAATTTGTATGTTACAACAAAGCTAACATTTTCCTCGACCACACCATAAAAAACTTCACAACAAAACAAAGTAAACTTTAAACAATGTAATAAAAATAAACATCTTTAAAATACTACATAGTAATAGATCTGAAGACATCTATTGCTCAACCCATTTAATCAATTGTAGAGTCAAGCTACTTGTCCTTCTTGCAGACTGTAAATAAGCAATATGTGGGTAAACTGGAGGAAGTGGGAGAGCTGCAGGGACAGTGCCTCAAGGAGCTGCACCATCAGAGATACCGTCTGGGTATTATTAATGGAGCACTCAAAAGGTAAGATTTTTTTATTAATCCATACAAATAATTAAAAGATGATTTCTGTTTAGGAATAATCAGTGCCTGTTGTGTCTTACTTAATTCCCTTTGTACTTTTTCTGTAAATTTTTCTGTGTGCAATAAACAGTTAAGTAATAAATAATAATCATAATAAAAAAAGAAGCAAGTTTTGCATTCTTATTTTTGCTTGTCATGAATAAACTGGAGCACTTGTGGCACCATAATTATTATCTTCTTCTTCTTAGCGAGTGGATTTTCGAGTCGAACAACGACCCGATAAACCCTGGTGTCAGAGTTTTCAAACCGCCTAGTAGCACAGCTATTGGCCTATCTATTTACTATTAAAAAACTAATTTTAACATAAAGGTACTTGTATCTGCTACGAAAATACAGTGATTTATTCCCATGGGAAAACTAAATAAATAGTAAATGAAACTGTAGTCTGGAAAGCTCATTTACTATTATTTTAAGTTCCAGTGATGGTTATTTATTGTATTGATTTATGGTTGACATATTTATTTAGAAATATTAATTTATTTTTAGAACTTTCCTGCATGTAATGGATAGGTAGGTATGTACATGTAGGAATAAAAAACACTTTTAGTTACTTTAAAGTTTTATTTATTTCAACTTCATATTAGCTATTAATAACAATAATATTTCTTTAGTTTTTTTTAATTCTTTTGTTTATTTATGTGTAATATCATGCAATATTTTCTTTGAGTTAATTTATTTTAGTTATTTATTATTATAGAATTTATTGAGTGTATATCTATTGTGTTATTATTGAGAGTAATATCTTTAGGAAGTCAGTTTCCGTTTGTAAAAGGAAATATAAAACATCAGGTTTAGTAAAAGTATTTTTTGATATTAACCTGTCTGTCGTCTGTCTTTTATTTCAATCTCCAATCGCGACTTTAATGATCTTCTTAAATTAGGTATTATTATTTCTGCAACAAATGGCAAACAATTGTATGGAATATATTTAGAATAATTTTGACACCACAATAGAGTTTTCTAACAGAATTTTCACACCTAAATATGTCCTTTGTATAACCTGTCAAAATTTTAGTACTTTATTCAAGACTTTATCGCAAGTTTCTGATAATATTACTCAGAATGGCGGTTATAAATACTAGTATTAAAAACTTATCTAGATTGTTGTTGACATATTGATCTTCTGTAATAATGTTAACCAAACAACACGATAAATCATATGGATATAATAAGTATAGGTATGTTAGCACAGATAATTGGTAAAAAACTCTTACAAATGTATTTTTCAAGTTTAATCTAAAAGTAAAGAGTAGGTAGGTACTACATATTATTAATTAGCTAGTATAACCAAAAAATTAGATGGCACGCGTAGTCTTAATTTTTGGAAACGCGAGCGACAAGCATTATTAAAGCCCCTATAAGTACTGAACTGACTGCGATATGCCATAGACACATCTTTATGCGCTGTCGCTTTCGCATCACACAGGTGTTGTGTTGTGGTAGGTATAAAGAAAGAAGTATTTTTTTTGCTTGCCCTTTCGAGAAAAATGTGTGAATGTAGGTGTTAAAGTTCAAACTTCACAAATGCCTTGGGTTGGATAAATTGTGATTAACAAATCACTAGAATGCAGATAAGACAAGGATGTGCGTTGGTAGGGCGAATGATAGCGTAATCGACGATCAAAGGTGATTGGGACATGTTCTACAGTCCGTTGCAGATAAACTTAATCACAGGAGACTTGCGATAGAGATAATTGCAGTAGGTACCTATAGGTAATTAAATAATTATAATTACCTATGTTGACATAGGCCCCCTAACCCGTCACATCAGTAAAAGAAAGCAAGAAAATCACTTATCATCGCAAATCGGACATGATTCGATAACAGTATACCTACCTACTAAAAAAAATACTAAGTATCTACAATGCTCTGTTTTAGGTGGTCCTCTTTCTAGGCTAGGATTGCACCTAAGATTCTTATTCAGATAAATCCTCACATACAATGTACATACCTTACCAAATTTATTACATATCATATTATGTACCCCTTAGTTAGGGGGTAGACAAGACAGAGCGTCAACGAACTCTTCTTTTAAAAGGGCGTTTAGCTACGTGTGACATGGTGCAACAAGAAAGTACGAACTGTGTTTTGTTTTGCTATAGTGATAGGTTATTATCAGCCTTTCCACAAAATTGCAATATATCGAAACCTTCGTCTCCCTCCACTGATTCCGACAGTATGCCTGGGAAGTGACGCAACTGGAACATTCATGTTTTGCTATCGCTCCCAGTCAACTCCCAGACCAGCATCCTCAGTTTAGATACTACATTATTGCACTGTAGTCTCGTCGGTAATATAAAAAAATTAAAACATGATTGTAAGAAGTGGGTGTAGTAATTCATTCTAGACTTGACTGTAAGACTGCCCAGGGCTTGGCTAAGGCTAGAGTTACGCAATGGTCTTGTTTGCTAATAAACAGTGATACCGATACGATAATGCTCTGTGCAATAAAACAATTGGTGATTTCCTTTGCCGCTGACAGAGGGGATTGCTACATAATGTAACTGATACGGTCAATCTCCTATCAATACAAACTTTATAAAATCATATTAGTTTACTTTTACCATGCAGTATGCTGAGGTGGTAAGAATACAAAAATGTACCAGCTCTCTGCTCCGGGCATACCTACTCTATAGGCCACTCGGTACCTCGCTAGTGACCCGAAAGGTTTCAGAGTATTGCAAAGAAAATTTTGTAGATAATCTTACGAGTGAGTCTACTGTACTTACGTAAAAGCAGTAAAATTGGCACTTGGAAAGTTGTCAGACTGCTAGACCCAAGACCATTCATTATAAATAACGCCTTTGACTCGTTCCAACTATCCAATAAATTTTCCCAGACAAGCTGCGGTTTTATTAGCTTACCAAACTTGTATACTAGAATTAAGAAATAAATAATTTATATTTACATATCATCCCGTTTGTGTTCATTATTTACGAATAATACTAATATTCAAAACCTTCCTCTTTT
>JARACY010000588.1:0-85804 GCA_029255725.1 Scrobipalpa atriplicella
ACGTAAGAAGAAGAGGCCTAAAAACATTGAGTGCCTTAGGCTCGTAATTTATTAAAGCAATCTTAAGATTGAGAGCGATATTAAGTATGGATTTGACAGACCTTTTTGTACTGAAATGACATTTCTGATACGAACTCAAACTAGCTGTCAGTCTCAAGTGCTGTTTATTAATACGGGCCTTAGCAACTGAGCCGTGAAACTCGGGAAAGCTAAAGAAATGTTGCTCGTAACTCGAGATGACGGGACATCCGATAAAGAGGTCGGCGAACGTAAGTTCTTCTTAGGGATTAATAGGACCCTATTAAAATACAAAATATAAAACATTGTTTTCGCGGATCAATAGGACCCTACTAAAAGACAAAATACCTATAAAACACGTTTTTGTATCGCATCGTAGTAATCTGCGACTATGTTATCATCAATAGGCAGTAAAAACTGTCGGCAGATGCGAAATTTTGATGCAGAATTTGCTTTTTCAGAGTGTTTAGAACAAACGGGTATCAAACTACTTGTAGACGTATAGGTTTGAACTATTGCTTAAATATTGCATTCGATAAATATAAGAATAAAAAAATATTATACATCATATAAGTAATTCAAACATATTTTTATTTGAATAAAAAAATTTGACAGTTACACTCAAAAAATGCCTAAAATGAACTAACGGATTCTTTTCGAGAACCAATGGTAATCAAATAAAGTGAGACTGATCCTCCTAAATGAACCGTCGAGCAGGTTCATTCACCCTCTGTGTAGTAGTGTTGTCTGGTTTCCGGAAGTGGAAAGAGTGGAAATTTAGGTTATACGTAAATTGTATTTAAGAGTAGCTAAGTAGTTCGACTAACTACCAACATTAATAAATAGAGATATGAAAAAGAGCATTTTCGTCATCAGGCTAAAATTCTGAAACACACATTTTAAAAATTATAGCTGAAAGATTCAAAAGTGAACTCGTGTGATCTTCTATAGTCACGTGTAGGTTATAAAGCTTTAGTTAGATATGCATATTGGGTACCTAACGAATATTTCAATGCGTTTGTTTTATTAATTCCGTACGAGTAGATTTTTTTATTTCAGCTATAATTTTTAAAATGTGTGTTCAGAATTTTAGCCTGATGACGAATTGCTCTTTTTCAGTATCTCTATTTATTAATGTTGGTAGTTAGTCGAACTACTAGCTACTATTAAATACAATTTACGTATAACCTAAATTTCCACTCTTTTCCACTTTCCGAAACCTGACAACACTACTACACAGAGGTGAATGAACCTGCTTCGACGGTTCATTTAGGAGGATCAGTCTCACTTTATTTGATTACCATTGGTTCTCGAAAAGAATCCGTTAGTTCATTTTTAGGCATTTTTTGAGTTGTAACTGTCAAATTTTTTTATTCAAATAAAAATGTTTGAATTACTTATATGATGTATAATATTTTTTTATTCTTTATTTTATCGAATGCAATAATTTAAGCAATAGTTCAAACCTATACGTCTACAAGTAGTTTGATACCCGTTTGTTCTAAACACTCTGAAAAAGCAAATTCTGCATCAAAATTTCGCATCTGCCGACAGTTTTTTACTGCCTATTGATGATAACATAGTCGCAGATTACTACGATGCGATACTAAAAACGTGTTTTATAGGTATTTTGTCTTTTAGTAGGGTCCTATTGATCCGCGAAAACATGTTTATATGTTTGTATTTTAATAGGGTCCTATTAATCCCTAAGAAGAAACTTACGTTCGCCGACCTCTTTATCGGATGTCCCGTCATCTCGGAGTTACGAGCAACATATCTTTAGCCTTTCCCGAGGTTTCACGGCTCAGTTGCTAAGGCCCGTATTAATAAACAGCACTTGAGACTGACAGCTAGTTTGAGTTCGTATCAGAAATGTCATTTCAGTACAAAAAGGTCTGTCAAATCCATACTTAATATCGCTCTCAATCTTAAGATTGCTTTATAAATACGAGCCTAAGTCACCTCAATGTTTTTAGGCCTCTTCTTCTTACGTATTTTGTCCTTGTCTTTATCCGTTACATGGAAAGGATAATTTATAGCCCTTTCACAGTCTAAGAAAAAATATAGGTAAAATGTATAGGATTACAAATTAACAACATTTATGAAGAACTATATGACAGAAGGTCAAATAAGTAGGTACGTAAAATGTCGAAATAATGAAATAAAGTTCATATGCTGAAAAGTATTTTAAATAGGTATCTAATCTGTTTTTCTCGATCTAATTTTGTAGCTAGCTTCTACAAATTAATTTCAGACGAAGCGTATCAAATTACCCTCGCCCTGAAAAACATCTTTTCATGACCAAGACCTTATTTCTCATCGCCGAAGCAGAAAATTGGTTCTCGAGGCTAATATCCATCACTGATAATGATAACGAGGTTTAGTTAAAATCTGTTTTATTTTCGAGGATTACAATAATAACGGTTGCATGACAATTTAAGGAAATTCTATAACGATTACAAAAAACTGATCATCATAGTATCATTCATATATTATGTATGTTAGCTACTAATGTAAGCATAACAGTTCTGTCCTAAATCAATGCGATTTTAGTTGTGCAATAACTTTTCTCAAGGGATTAGAAAAAAAAGAGATAAAATATTCTTTCCTAAAACGCGACCAATGTTGTAATGGGAGTACCTAGCAAAGACACTAAGGCCCGTATTTATAATCAGCTCTCAAGAGTTACAGCGAGTTTGAGTTCGTATTGGAAATGTCATTTCAGTACAAAACGGTCAAATCCACACTTAAGATTGCTTTTAATCTTGAGAGCGCTTTATAAATACAAGCCTAAAATCGGAAGTAACTATCAAAACATTAGTAATCCTACATAACATCGTCCACGGTTTCTTACAACAGCTGTTTACATCTTAACGCATGAGCTCTGATATTCTGGGCAAATAGGACACAACTAACCCACATTGCGAAGTAGGGCGGCGCTGGCGCAGTGACGCAAGTAAACAGATGTTGTGTGTGCTTTGATAATCTTTGTTTGTCGATGTCGACAGGATTTCAAAGGATGGTGTTACATATGGTATACCTACCTGTAGGGTGCATGGGGTTTGATTTCAAAGGTGTTATAAGGCATACGTATAGGGTGGTGCCTGTCGATGTCGACAGGATTTTAAAGGATGACGTTATAAGGTAAACCTATAGTAGGGTGTCCAGGGAGGCCTGGATAGTACGGAGAGAATAGTTCAGTTTCATGAGAAGATATTCAAAGATCTACTCGTGAAACTGAACTACATCTATGACGATCTAAATGAAAGTGGAACTTATTACCTATACTCTGTCATTTCGACGAGATATATACGGGGTGAAACAGACACCTTCCCGCCAAACTGATAGAGTTTATAAATCAAAACTGAACTACTTTCGCCAGGAAATTCTTATACTTAATGTTTTATTTTTCCCTTATCCATTACATATGAGTAGGTATAGGTAGGTACGGAAGCCAACTCTATTCTAAGGCTCGTATTTATAAAGCGATCTCAAGATTGAGAGCAATGTTAAGTAGAGATTTGACAGGTCGTTTTGTACTGAAATGACATTTCTGATACGAACTCAAACTCGCTTTCACTCTTGAGAGCTGATTATAATACGGGCCTTAGGCTCGTATTTATGAAGCGATCTCAAGATTGAGAGCAATATTAAGTACGGATTTGACAGGCCGTTTTGTATTGAAATGACATTTCTGAAACGAACTCAAACTAGCTGTCAGTCTCAAGAGCTGATTATAAATACGGGCCTTAGTTACTGAAAAATATCCTTTGTGAAAGTAGTTTTTAGTTTCGTTAACTGAGCAACCCCTATCAGCGGAAACCTGTCCCATATTTTACCTATATTTCTCTCTCTATTCTGTGCCATCGGATGAAGTCAGATTTCCTTTGACTGAGATAGATAACAAATAAATAAATCACTATACAATCTAAACACTAAGGCCCGTATTTTTAATCAGCTCTCAAGAGTGACAGCAAGTTTGAGTTCGTATCAGAAATGTCACTTCAGTACAAAACGACCTGTCAAATCCATACTTAATATTGCTCTCACTCTTGAGATCGCTTTATAAATATGGGCCTAAGCTTCTATTACGATGAGTTTGGGTACGTTGCCAAGTGGGTGCATCAAATGTCGCTAGGTCACCCTAGGAACTACAAACAGCTAGACCTTTTGCGTTGGCAATACATCCGTTGAGTCACCAGTAGAGACGAGAAATTGCCAGAATGCCAATGCTCGTCTTCGGACTGTGTATTTGTCTCGATTTGATCTATCTAGCGTTTGTTTGCATAAATGTATATTGTTGATGTCTTGTTGTATTTCTATTCAGAAGATAATTGATTCGACTATTAAAAACTGTAATATTTTTCGGTGACGATAAAATAAATGCATAAAAATATAGGACACAAGAAAAGATTCCAAACCCGCAGTTTCTTATTTAGTGACATTTTCAACAACCATCACATCACCATTACCATTGCTAAGCAGTTAACTAATACAAACAAAATTCTTCAATTTCTTCATAATGAATTTAATTTCTTCATTGGTGAAAATGATAACTGCATGAAAATCACTTTCTCGGTTCAAATTGGTCTAGGGTGTTAAACGGACTGAAGATTCAAATGGACTAACTGTTCCATTTTGTCCATTCCCGATTTGACTAACTAGTGTGCCTTACTTTATGGCTAATGGAATGGACTATTCTCAGATTGTCTATATCTTACTTCCATGCTGGACTGGGAGTGATAGAAAAACGTAGAATGTGCCAGCTGCATATCCTCCCGGGCATGCTGTAAAAGTCAGCTAAGGGCTTCGAGGGTTTCAGTATTGTAATTTAGGCGATGGGCTGACAACCTGTCACTATAGCAATATACCTACAGATCTGGAATAACCCTCAAAATTTGTCAGACGTGGCGGAACGACCTATGTTTAGGTCACGGTCGGTAGGCAGAGCGCCTACCCCATTAGGGATAAAGGCGTGATTATATGTATGTATGTATGTCTATATCTTGCTCAAATTAGACAGGCTGACTTTGTTTCTCAAATTTTGTAAAAATTATCCTCCTCGTGTTTTTAGTGAGCTGACTGACGTAAATCTTCAGAATATCTTCAAAGAATCGTTTTATACCCGAGCTCATCGTTCGCACGTATTCAAACTGACCGTTTGTTTGATATTTTATGTGTTTAAAGCGAACTGAGTTTTCCTCCTGCATCAGCGTATTTTTTTTATTGTGTTTGGGTGGTGAACTGTTGATCTGCCGGCTTTTCGACGGGTTTGTATAAAAATAAGGCATTGACCTAGATTCTGATTTCTTGGAAAGGTAAACGGCCAACAAACTTCAGAGATTTTTGAATTTTCGCCTGCGTATTTATTTGATCGATCATAAGTAGGTACGTTTTTCAAGTGCGCAAAAAGCGTATAAGTTGTCTGCTAAAAATAGTTAAAATTAAAACTTACATAATATACGGGGTGTGGGGACAGCGTACCGAAAACTGGGAAATGATAATTTGTTTTTCCATACGAGGTGAACATTTTGTATAGGAAAATCAGAAAATGTTTTCTCCTGAATGATTTTCCTTGTGAAAGTTGTTCAGTTTCGTTGACTGAGCAACCCCTATCAGTTTTCGGTACGCTGTCCCTTACACCCGGTATAAGGTGATTTTTACTGTGATACTATTTTAACTTAGCATTACAAGTATACTGATTTGTAATTTAAATGCGCAAATATGATTAAACCAGTGGTGACTGTACCTTCACCGTCAGAATATTTGAATAACACTATTTGAAAGCGGTTTTCACTTTGACCCTTGTCGCAAGTTTCACCACAATAGTGAAATGTTTACAGTATTGATGTTAGTCACTATTTCCGAATATAATTTGAAATGAATAATATTATGACACTAGAGTTTATAAAGTTAATAAAAATAAAATTATTACGTACATTCGATTTTTTATCGCTTTCAGTCCAGCATTAATTCGAAATGCGCGAACCAAAAAAAGTATACTTAAATAGTTCGTGCTTGAACTATTACAGTATAGTTTTCCAGAGTAACATCTCTATTTTAAGCTAATTATTTCACTAATAATAGTTCTTGCAACACAAGCACCTTATGAAGACTTGGTTTATTATTATGAGGTTGCTAATATGTAACTTCAATGAAGCTATTTTAGTTCAAGCTTCTGTTTTAAATAACTCATTAACATACAATTAAATAAAACCGACTTTGACGATAAATCGCTGCGTAAATAAATCATCAATCACAAAATAAACTACAAATTAGTACATTAAAATAAATACCTATACGGAAATGACGATGACTCTATTTTATAATCGATATAAGGAAAGGATCCAACTTTAATTAAGTATTTTAAATGTTTCAGCTGTCAAATATTTTGGAACAACAACCATTTACCCACGCACGAACTATAAAGTGTGATAGGTACATTAGACAGGTAACTCAAGAACATAAGCGTTTTGTAAGATTTCCTGCAGCGATTCTCCACCATAGTGTGGCTTTAGACTTTTGAGGAAGACCATACTAAAAACCAAGTCACGGCTGCCGACTTTTCCAGCACAATCAAGCATCTATTCCTGTGCTGTGCTTACTTTTGCTTTGTCAACGTTTTGCAGGCATTTTCCTCAACTAAATATAGATTGCGGATGTTTTTGAGCGCATGTGTTATAATAATTTGAGTGGTGTATAAGGAAGAGGTTTTACTGTACTGACTGTACTTATTTCTTTATTATCTTCTATAAATATCTTTTTGTTTTTGTGTTCGATATAGGACGATTTTTTACTAGTGTCCGACTGCCTTTTACAGTCTGGTCTGAAAGAGAAGCTAGTGGTATACCTATTCTATGTAGTCATCTCAGCTTCCTTTAAATAAAGTTTTTTAAACAGCTCATTCAAACAAACAAACTCCAATAAATTGGGACGATCACGTTGTTATGTATGAATCATTCTAATATCATCCAATATATGGCCGTAAACGATGTCGGGATGACATGTCACCGAATCAAATTGCGAGTTTCTGACTCAATAGGTCATCGGCTTGCGTAGACGGTCGTACTTCGGGAGTCTGGAGACTTTAGTGATGGTACAGTCAACAGCAAATTATTCTTATAATTTAGTCTCTTTCTTAAAGACAGAACGTCAAAAACGTCAGATGAAGATTGAAGCGTAGAATCATAACCGCAAACTAAATATAGAGGTTATATTTTACAAATGAAAGTGAAGAAAGAAAGATTTTAGAGCGACATCCGGAACGGGCCAATTTTTTTTGTAATAACGAACAGAAAATTAGGACAAGTAAGTACCTATTCGTGATTCGCAAGGTACGTTCTAATAAAGTCGCAGTCATTGTGGTAGTAGTTGCTACACGAACAAAGTTGGAGCCGTATTTGCTGGTTGCAACACCATTTCATCTGGTTGCTGGGACAAGACAACCCACATGACAGAACTGAATTAAAAACCTTCGCAGTTGGTTGACTGTACATTTCATGAGCACAGTGATGATCACTGATCGAATTGAGCGCTGCATGTGGTCACATTGACTGATTGTATTGTATCATACTCTGCCCATGTGACTGCCAATATAGATCCTATGCTGATTTATCTATTATTTATGACCATCATGGAAAACGACTGCAAAACGATCACGGCTTGCGTAAGCCATCAAATGCGGTATGTTTAATAGCGCGGTTTATTGGTATATTAAATAGCCTTGACTATTTTATGATATTTCAAAGAGGGCACTTATGTAGGTTAGGTCCTCCATATACACGTGTAACTGAAGATCCATTTACTATGTAAGAATGTACTAGGTTTAGAATTTTACAGTAGATAGGTATACGGAGTGTTAAGGACAGCGTACCAGAAACTGATAGGTTCTGGTCAGTCAACAAAACTGAACAACTTTCACTAGGAAATTTCGTCAGGAAATAAAATGAAAATTTGACTTTCCCATATAAAATGGCCACCTCGATTAGACAATATGGAAGGAAAATCCGTTTTTTTGTTCATCCTGGTGAAAGTAGTTCAGTTTCGTTGACTGGTCAATTCCTATTAGTTTGCGGGAAGCTGTCCCTTACACCCTAGATGCATAGAGGCAGTATCATTCTCAGACCAAAATGAATATGATAAATATTTAATAATAAATATCCGCTAAATCTACATGTAATTACAATAATTCACGCTCTGGTAATGATTTATGGGAACAGGAATACTAGTTGGTATAAAGTGCCGTAAATCTGTCCAAGTAGTTCGATAACTACGATTCGTGTCTCGCAAACATCCGGCTTCCAGGAAAGTTCCTTTTAATAGATAATGTAATTCCATTTATCAAAGTTACTGCGACCTGGTTCTTGGAAATTTCCAGGTATGAGAAGGTACGAAGGTACTGAAAAAGTGACGCAATCGGTAGGCACACTATACAGCATTTATAATTTTGAACGTCGCATGCAAAGTGACTTAATAAACGTCTACCATAATACTTTCATGCTGGACTGGGAGATTAGAGATAGAAAAACATAGAATGTGCCAGCTGCATCTCCTACCGGGCATGCTTTAAAAATCAGCTAAGGGATCCGAGGGTTTCAGTATTGTAATTTAGGCGATGGGCCGACAACCTGTCAGTATTAGCAATATACAGATCTATCTGGAATAACCCTCAAAACTTGTCAGACATGGCGGAACGACTTTGTTTAGTTCGTTTACACTCTGCCTACCCCATTAGGGATAAAGGCGTGATTATTATGTATGTATGTATGTACAAAAAAGTGTGAAATTATTTATTAATTACGAGAAAAGCTTAAATAAGATATTTCCGTGCTAATTAACCGAGACATACTGACAGACAGAGTTAATGATGTGTATTTATTTATATTTTTTAAGAGTAGAGATGTGCCAAAAACCTGACCGACAGTTCAAGGAATCATATTTGTTTTAGTAATATTAAATTAGAAGTTTTCCGAACTCTATTTCCTCATCTACAGACACCAGCATGTATTGAGACTGTTGAACTGATTACCTACCTATATACCTATATACCTACAGATCTGGAATAACCTTCAAAATTTGTCAGACATGGCGGAACGACCTTTGTGTAGGTCGTTTTTGCTCTGCCTACCCCATTAGGGAGAAAGGCGTGATTATATATGTTTTGAACTGATTACCGTCTATATAGATGAAGGTAATGATTTTTTCTAACAGAACTTTACTATCTAAAAGCGTAATGAAAAATGCTCCCCATTAAAATGCATGTCATGCCAGAGACAACAAACATGACAATAATAATGATTGTACATCTTAATTAACAATAAGTCGCCAAACAGTATGATGTTGTGTTTGGTTCCTTAGTAAGAGCAATTTAAACTATAAAATAAGTAATAGTCCTCCCACCGATTTTCGGTGATGGCGGCCAATCTCCCAGAGATGGGCCGACTGCGCAGGACTAGTTTTTAGTGCCCAAGTGTTCGCGCTACACACAGGTGCACTCTCTATTCCTTCAATCTCTTATTCTGATGGGACAGATTGACTGACACGACCAGAGAGAAATCAGGCGCAGGACCGACTATTTACATGCCCATCCGACAGCATGGATCATCTTACTTTTCGGACAATCAGGTGATCAGCCTGCAATGCCCTAACCAAACTAGAAACAACAACACAAAGTCATTGTCCCCCGCCGGGAATCGAACCCGGGACCTCCGGGTCGTGAGCCCATGGCTCAGACCGCTAGACCACGGAGGCAGTTAATACGGAGGCAATAAAATAAGTACTTTGGACATTAATCTCAGATGTAAAACACTGCCAAGAATCGTCGATTTTTCAGAATTGTCCGTATATTATATAGCACTACCATGATAACTCAGTCAAATAAAGGAAGACATTCGAAGTGGCATGGCATGACATTTTTTAATTGTATTTCGTTCATGCCCGTCTTCATGCCCAATCTATGCAAATGCAATATACGTTGCCATTTTGGCTCTTCTTAATTTGACGGAGTAATACTATCGTCTCGTACTACAACTCTACACTAAATCACAACACGTTGGCTGCCGGCCAAACGTGCGCATGCCCACAACGCACTTGCCATGTGACCAGACACACTATAACTGCGTAGATCTTATAGGTATTAATACTTTCAGTGCTAAAATTTTGTCCAAATCCCGCTTACGGAACTTCTTAAAAAACTAGTTTGAACGAAATGACAGACGCATGATTTTCTATGCTGGTTATAGGATTATGAACCCTAGCTTCAAGAAGATCCTGTATTCTGTTCTATTCTATCTCTATCAGTATGTTAGAAATGTAGTGCCTTAACGGTGGTGTCTGGGTGAGATCGCTCAATCGTCGTCGACTCTATCTGGTTCAGGTTAGGGTCAACACTGTCACATCACAAATAATGATTTAACGATATAAACTTGGCTTTACTGGTAAGGTTAAGGCGACTGATGTTCAGTATCTGATCAAGGAATTAAGTTCAAAGTTCAAAGTTTTATTGCATAAGTCACATACATTGGTGTTAGTTGTACAATGACACCCTGTCAGGGTACAGCAACAGAGAGAGCATAATAATATTAAACTAAACTAATTAAACAGAGAATAGACAAAACTTTCTTACAAAGTATTCCTTTGTTCATTATCAGTAGTAGACCTAGACGTTATGCAACTGCCTGCTACATCTTAGATACTAGATTTAGACACGCGGCAGCGAGTCCAGCCAAGTTCAAGCCGAGAACTGGAGGGCAGCACCGTGTGTATATTTACAGGAACCATTTGGAGCCACTTTTTACCCCTTCATAACTCAAAAACTATGAAACATATACACACCAAATTGGGTTTATATAATGAGACCCCCAATATAAACAAGTAACTTAAATTTCATAAGCATAGCTTAAACGGTTAGATAGATATTGAGGTCAAAATATCGTCATTTTTATGATTGACTGACTGACTGACTGACATATAGATCAAAAACCTAACCCACTTCCAGATGACCTACAAAGTTCAAATTTTGTATGATGACAGATTATAATGATATAAGTATGGAAAAAATCGAAAAAATAAAAAAAAACATTTCTTTGAACCCCCTCCCATACATTTCTATTTTCTTTACCAACAATAGTTCCTTTTAAAACCGCTAGATGGCGCTAGTAGGTTTTTAAAACTCGCTATCGTTGTGATTTCGGCAATGGTGAGAAAATCACTTCAAGTACCGTTTTCAATGGAAAATCGTCCAACAAATTGTAAGTTTACTGTAAAATTGTCTTGTTCTTGTCGTTGTTTCGTTTAATTGAAATTCGTGTCTATTCTATTCGGTCTTGATTTATTTGTCTTGTCCTTGTGTTGTGTCTATTGGATAGGTTTGTTTGAGTTAAAGAAATCGAATTTGATTTAGTTAGCTACTTTTATTAAAAACTGAAACAAATAAAGTTATTGTGAGGATAAGAAATAAAAAGGGGTTAGAAAGATGACGTGTCAAAAAATTGAATTGTTGGTGGGTGACGCGTTCATATTACATAAAATAATTAAAATGCCTGGCGATGGAAGCTGTCTGTTCCATTCTTTGGCATTTTCAGTATTTTGATGTACGGATAAACAAAAAGCTAGTGATTTGCGTAGGAAAATTGTAGACCATGTAATTAGTAAGTGGGAAGATTTAAGTTTGTATACTTGCGCCTGAAACGGCGACCCTTTCGACTCGGTAGAAGAGTAGGTATATAGAGCCTGCATGCTTGTTTCGACTACGTATGGAGGGGTTTCCGAATTAAAGGCTGTTGGAGAATCTAGACACAATTTTTTCCATTCACTATAATTAAGTGGGATGTCATTTAACAGGTATGGTAAAATTATTTGCATTTAATGTCACCGTTATTGAAAAAAATAATACGACTTCCAGAAGAGTTTCACATTATACGAATAATGGTAAATTAAAATTAAGTACAATTTTATTTACCTACAAAAAGTAATGATATCCCACCAAAAACATAAATGTAAAAATAGAAGCCAAGTTCTTGATAGTTTGGTGCATGGTATGCACAAAAAAGTTGTGATATCAAAAAAGCGGGCCAAGTCAAGGGTTTATTAAAGTAATTCTAAGCTCTTCAATAAGGTATCATTTCAATTGACTTGGCCGTTGTAGAGAATAATACAAACTGTCACCTACAACACCACTCTACAACGGCCAAGTTCCATGAAATGATACCTTATTGAAGAGCTTAGAATTACTTTAATAAACCCTTGACTTGGCCCGCTTTTTTGATATCACAACTTTTTTGTGCATACCATGCACCAAACTATCAAGAACTTGGCTTCTATTTTTACATTTATGTTTTTGGTGGGATATAGTATTATAGAAGTGTGGTCATTTGTCTGCGACGTAGAATCATAGGAGGTCGTTGGTAGGTATGTAACGGTTGTTAATTATTGGCAGTTTGTCTAATAGAGTGTGGAAGATTTTTGTTCGAACAATAGTAAAACGAGACGTAGAAAAACACGTTTTCTTTTGTGTTTTTAGCAACACAAACGTCAATGGAAATATGAATTTTGAATATTGATATGATAGATAATAAACAGAAAATATCTGACGTCAAGCAATGCAAATTGTATGGCCTATCACTATTTTAGCGGTTCGTTTGCTGAGAGAATAAAGCTAATAAAATGAATACCATTCCTTTGCCATTGCGCATTGGCATCATTAAACCATAGTAAAATTAGAATCTCAAACTAAGGTACATTTGCACTCAGCTTTTTTTAAGAAACCAGGAAGGAAAGGAGTTTTTAAAGGGAGAAATAATTTCCGCTCCTATAAGTATTAGTGGTATTATATCTACAACATACTCTTTGGCAGATGTATTTATAGTAAATTGAGTAAATAGTGCGGCTGGACTGGAGGCGTGTCTGTCACGTGGTGTGAAGGTCTCATCATCCGAGCCGCTCACATGCCCAGAATGTGCTCGGTGGGTCTTAGGGTTCGGCCAGGTCTTAACATAGATTACCTTATTGTGACCGGTTCAGTCTTTCTAAACCTGTAGTAGCAGTTTATCGGGACATTTGGTAATCATTTAATAAACGGATGCTTTTTTAATTGGCTTTTTACAGTGACCGTTAACTAACTAGATACTTTTGTGCTGATGATAAGAAACAACATGCTCGAAAGAAGGTTGTAATAGTGATTAGAATCAATCAGCTGATTGACAAATCGGTGTTTTTTTTGCGAATTGTGTTTTATTTGGAAACTTGTTTGTTATCATTGGCCCAACCTAATTTTGTGTAGGTAGGTAGAGACATTACCAAATGATGGAAAAAATCTAGAAAAGTTTTGTCTAATAAAAGTGAGTTACAAGCATTTATAAAATACTGGCTATTTATCCAGATTACAGGCAGCCCTAATTACCTGCACTGTATTTATTATATCCTTGGGTAAATATACGGTTTGTTGTGACTACGGTTAATTAGTTTTCGCTCCCGAATTCTCTTTAGATCTCCAAAGGTAAATAAGTACTAGAAGGTTTGAGAAGTTTATTGGTTGCGTCAAACCAAATTTCCACGTGGATATTAACTATAGTGTTGTAGATAGAGTTGTAGGTTATATTGAAAGAACTCAAAGATTCATATTAAATCGGTTGTAAGGGAAAGTGTACCAGAAACAGATAGACGTTGCTCAGTCAACGAAACTGAACAACTTTAACCGGGAAATTCTTTCGGGAAATGAAAAAGAAAGGCTTTTCCATACAAATTGACTGAGCAACCTCATCAGTTTCTGGTACGCTGTCCCTTACACAGTGTAACCCAGTGTACAAATTCTTCGCTGTTGTGAGCTTAGCTTGTTTGGATCGGAACGGTGTAACGATACGCCTTCATGTTTAGGCGCACCGTCACCCCACAAATATAATATTTCTTATAAATAGCTTGATTTGATAAAAAATATCTATTCGTAAAATTATAATTCATCAAAATCGATTTAAGACATTTTGAATTTTGCGCCATTTCAGACGAAATCGCATCTGAGCTCTTATTGGTCAGACAGTTGTATGATCGCCGCGAAAAGAGAATCTGCAAGTAAACAAAAGTTTACATACTTTCAGATTAATAATTAGTTGAATATTGTTCGAAAAATAACGATCATGTTCATAAATTAAAATAAACTTGAATATAGCATTTTGATTATTCAAATATGAACCAATAGCATTCAAAAATAAACTTGCTATTTTGTTAACAATTTTGATTGTTAATCCATTTAATTTAAATATTGACCATTATAAAATACGGTATAAATATTTGTCAAATTATAATAAACATCAAATACCATTTACATTAAAACGAAACAAAAATAATGTAAATCAAATGACTGACAAGTTCATTCATCACTGTCTGTAAGGATTACAGTGCCTCTCCGTGTTTATGGTGTATTGAGTGTGGCGAAAAAAGGAACTAACTAGACCGTCAAGATCATACAATATAAAACTTCTTGTTCCATGTACATACATAGAATCGCAATACAAAATGACCCTAAGATAAAACCTCATTGTATTACGTGGAAGGTCCATGGTTGTTCATATCATATATTTGATATTTTCTCCGACATGCAGCGCCTCACTAAAATTCATGGGATGGAGCTGGCACATTCTATACGGAATTGTTGCGAAATTTGATCAAACTTCTGATTAAATAAATGGTGGGAATTGATTAAAAAGAACGATTGTAACAATTTAATAATTTTCGAATTAATTTCTCATGTATTTTACGTAAAATCCTTAATTTTGTAATAAATGGGAAAAGCGCCATCTGTTCTCAAATTAGAATACTTTTAGGGCTAGCCTCCTAGGCTGTCTTCAGGTTCGAATCCGGGAGCCAATGCTATTGATTCGTGGAGGGTAGTGTTGGAAAAATCTTGGCTGAGATTGTTGCCGTCCCTTTTTGTTCTCTTATGAGCGACAGAGACAGGTGTGAAATTCTATTGGATAAGTCATGATTTTTGTAACTACAAATTGCTACCATTGTTTATTACTCGACGAATTATAAAAGTTTTGATTCATTAGCGATTTTCAAGTATTCCGTGGTAATCGTAATTTTGTCGGTTTACACAGACGCTTCCTTGGAAAAACATGTGGTTGGGTCACTTTTGGAAAGGCGCCGGGAGCGACGGTCGCAACTTTGAAGAGGTTCTTGGTTCCAGGGAAGGCGACGGGTGCTGGTGGTGCCATGGTGTCTGCAGCTATTTATCTGGTCAGATCTTTCCTTATATTTCGTAGATACAGAATATAACAGTGCAATATAAAGTTTTGTAATCGCGTAACGTAAGAAAAAGCGTATGAGTATTGAGTGTCGGTACTAAGCCGTGTCTGCCATATTTGTTTCCTAGTCATTGTAACTACATAAATGAAATTCACATTTTTCACAAATGTGAATTTCATTTATGTTGTTTAAGATCTGTGATATTCTGGTTCTACATATTGTCATGTGTTTTTGCTTATCTCCGAGTATTTCTACATTTTTACTTCGGATTGCGAGTTCTACCTACGAAAATTTTATGTGTACATTTTCAGGAATTTTCCATACGTTTTATTTTATTGAATATGTGTGAAGCTGTGATTTAAGTGTACCTATTTTTAAGAAATTATATTTTGATTGAACGAAAATAAAAGTACGGAACGGTAGGTAGTTATAACCACGACGCGCGGGTATGGAACGGTAGGTAGTACGTTGCGCGGCGCGCTTTGCCTCGTAGGTGCATTTGGTTAGAGCCTTCGGTACTCATAGTGCGTGAGCTAGGTCGTAGGTTCGATTTCGTTAAAACTATTTACACTCTCTGACCTACATTCAATTTGGTTTGTAAAATAAAAGTTCTTAAATTTGTAAAAAATTTAGACGCACTTATTCCTCCATAGCAAATTCGGTGGTGTAGTAGCACGACATGTCGATGTCCAGAAATTATTTATCTTGTTGCGGAACTTTTGTACTACTTTTAAGCTAGTTCGAGTCAGACGTGAGAAGCGGTCACCCATCCATCAGCGGTCACTCATCCATTTTAAATCGTACAATTTTTATTAGTAAGAAATAGTTTCAAAAATAGTTCGAATTTGTTGATACATTGTTCTTAGATTTACCCTGCAGATATTTGAGGCGTGGTTTTAGATTATTGTTAATTTGTTAGTAGTATAGCCAGATTGTTTAGGATATTGATATCAGAATTAGGTGTACCTACCGGGAATTAGACGGATCTTCAATATAGGTGGACTTTCCGGGCATGCGATGGATCTTCAAGAATATTAGGTGTACCTACCGGGAATTCGAAGCTTCAATAATATTAGGTGGACATTCCGGGAATTTGGCGGACCTACTACTGATAGAAACGGATATTATTATTTTAGATTATTTAGGTACTGCAGTTCCAGTTTAATTCCGAGACGTGGATGTTCCAACCAGAAGGGTGAAAATTTACAGTTTTGAAAAGGTAATATCTACTTTTATTCAGTAATTTATGTTCATCTACATATTTTGACTACAACTAAATATTATTCAAAATTCAGAAATGCAAAGTTTAATAATCTTTTGATACATTTTTTTATAGCTAATTCAAGAAATATTTTATTCCATTTTTTGAATATTTTCTCATCAGCAATTTTACTAATGACATTTTAGTAATAGTTATCTAACTAACATTTTTCACGGATTTTGAATGAATGTCATATTTAGATTCAAGGCCATACTCAAATGCCAAGCAGTGGAAATTTTAAGCATTTAGAGAGTAACATTTCTGTAACTTTTATTCGTATAAAGTTTCTTATTGTTTTGATACAATTTAATCGAATGTTTATTACCAGCCTTTTACATTTTATACGGAGTTGCATAGATAGTTTGCAATGTTAAAAGTAATAAATAAAGAAGTTACTTTTATGAAAGTGATGTTGGATTTGAGCTTACTAGGCCAAGCTAAGACAAAGCCTTAATAGTTTTCTCTAAATAAAGAATGGGAAACTATACAAGTACAGTTCGATTCACCATTTCTTATTACTTAGTTCAAAGAAACTAGGTTTGACAATTTTAAAATACAAAATTGATGTTACTTTTTAGTAGAAGGTTGAAAATAAATATTTACCTTTAATTTAAAGTAGATTCTGCAAAAGTTTAAAATATGTTTTGATTGCAGTAAATTCTCTTCATATTTTCATTTTCTTTTATTTTGAAATAAATTCTTTTTGACTTTGTAATGGAAGATTAATGTTGTTTGTTTTCAAATATATATTTTCATAGATTCACAATTCTAGTAAACAAGTAAAACTAGATTTCGTGAATTCATTTGTTCCATTAAACTCAGTAAATGTAAACTCAAAAGAAATCCTGATATTAAAATCACAGTAAAACTAAAATTACCACATCATTAAATACAAAAATGAAATACATTATACTCAAATTAAATAATGAATAAATTAATGTGAAAGGTTTTCATTTGGAATACCTAACCATACACTAGGTTCAGGAACAAACCTAGATTTGATGGATATACCCTCTTGTCCTTTTGTATACATAGTAAAGTATGACTAGACTGACTGACAAAAATATTGCATTTTGACTTGAATTAAAGATACTTCCCCTCATATCAGGATTAAATATATTGGAGGAGCTCTGTCCAGAGTCTGGCTGACGAGGAGCACTGCACGGTGGCGGGAAAGGGCGGTGCCCCGGCTTTACCAAAAACACAAAAATGCTGTTGTAGTTTTATCTAGTTTGAAACAGCAAATTTCTTACAATATATTTGAATGCTAAGATTATTGGTCTTCCTCACCCTCTTAAATCTTTATTGTTGAACATTTGCTAAATATTAGGATTATTTTTATTCTATTCATCTTCATCATCACTTTCGTAAGTTTAGTATTTTCTATTCTAATTATCAATCATTACATTAGGCAAAGTAGGTTATACCATTCTTGTCACACCGTTTTCACGAACAACAATTTGTGGTTAGAAAAATAACCACGTAAAAGTAAAAGTGAAACCAATTCCGCAGCAAGTCAAAAGTCTGATTCTGGAACTGAAAGAAAAAACAACTGGGAAGATCCGTGCTCTACGTCTAAATAAAATCGTAATCCTAGTAACGCAAAATCAAAATAAATGTGCTGTAAGCCTATACTCTCTTAAATGGAGTCATCTGTAATAGGAAAATTATCAAAATTTAAATAAAATGACACAAAAATCATAGTTTCAAGATATTTAAGTCCGTAGTAATACGAAAAACGATATAATCCTGGTCACGCAAACCGATTTGTAACATTTACCCTACCTTAACCTAGCCCTATTTTTTTTTTTAACCCTAATTAAGAAAAGTGAAGTAAAAAAAATTAAGAAAAGTTAAATGTTGAGAATTTAAAGGACGATTTTAGTAAATGTAAAGAAGCAAATAAGATACGAAAACTTTAATTAAAATTCTTCAGTTGCAAGTAAATCACTTCAAGAAAATTATTATAAACTACACTTAAACGCGACACTAATCGTAGATAGAGCACGGTTCCATCAGACACGATTCCCAGAAGGCTGGACATGGACAAGGCTGAAGACACTGTAAATAGAGGAAAAGAAAGAACTTAAAGTAACAGAATTGGTTTCAGTTTAATGAGATAAGTATTTGGCCAAATGAACGTCTAGTAGTATAATAGGACCTAAAGTTGCGAACCGCTGTTGTAACCCCTGAACTTTAATGACTCGAATGGTATAACCTACTTTGCCTAATGTAATGATTGATAATTAGAATAGAAAATACTAAACTTACGAAAGTGATGATGAAGATGAATAGAATAAAAATAATCCTAATATTTAGCAAATGTTCAACAATAAAGATTTAAGAGGGTGAGGAAGACCAATAATCTTAGCATTCAAATATATTGTAAGAAATTTGCTGTTTCAAACTAGATAAAACTACAACAGCATTTTTGTGTTTTTGGTAAAGCCGGGGCACCGCCCTTTCCCGCCACCGTGCAGTGCTCCTCGTCAGCCAGACTCTGGACAGAGCTCCTCCAATATATTTAATCCTGATATGAGGGGAAGTATCTTTAATTCAAGTCAAAATGCAATATTTTTGTCAGTCAGTCTAGTCATACTTTACTATGTATACAAAAGGACAAGAGGGTATATCCATCAAATCTAGGTTTGTTCCTGAACCTAGTGTATGGTTAGGTATTCCAAATGAAAACCTTTCACATTAATTTATTCATTATTTAATTTGAGTATAATGTATTTCATTTTTGTATTTAATGATGTGGTAATTTTAGTTTTACTGTGATTTTAATATCAGGATTTCTTTTGAGTTTACATTTACTGAGTTTAATGGAACAAATGAATTCACGAAATCTAGTTTTACTTGTTTACTAGAATTGTGAATCTATGAAAATATATATTTGAAAACAAACAACATTAATCTTCCATTACAAAGTCAAAAAGAATTTATTTCAAAATAAAAGAAAATGAAAATATGAAGAGAATTTACTGCAATCAAAACATATTTTAAACTTTTGCAGAATCTACTTTAAATTAAAGGTAAATATTTATTTTCAACCTTCTACTAAAAAGTAACATCAATTTTGTATTTTAAAATTGTCAAACCTAGTTTCTTTGAACTAAGTAATAAGAAATGGTGAATCGAACTGTACTTGTATAGTTTCCCATTCTTTATTTAGAGAAAACTATTAAGGCTTTGTCTTAGCTTGGCCTAGTAAGCTCAAATCCAACATCACTTTCATAAAAGTAACTTCTTTATTTATTACTTTTAACATTGCAAACTATCTATGCAACTCCGTATAAAATGTAAAAGGCTGGTAATAAACATTCGATTAAATTGTATCAAAACAATAAGAAACTTTATACGAATAAAAGTTACAGAAATGTTACTCTCTAAATGCTTAAAATTTCCACTGCTTGGCATTTGAGTATGGCCTTGAATCTAAATATGACATTCATTCAAAATCCGTGAAAAATGTTAGTTAGATAACTATTACTAAAATGTCATTAGTAAAATTGCTGATGAGAAAATATTCAAAAAATGGAATAAAATATTTCTTGAATTAGCTATAAAAAAATGTATCAAAAGATTATTAAACTTTGCATTTCTGAATTTTGAATAATATTTAGTTGTAGTCAAAATATGTAGATGAACATAAATTACTGAATAAAAGTAGATATTACCTTTTCAAAACTGTAAATTTTCACCCTTCTGGTTGGAACATCCACGTCTCGGAATTAAACTGGAACTGCAGTACCTAAATAATCTAAAATAATAATATCCGTTTCTATCAGTAGTAGGTCCGCCAAATTCCCGGAATGTCCACCTAATATTATTGAAGCTTCGAATTCCCGGTAGGTACACCTAATATTCTTGAAGATCCATCGCATGCCCGGAAAGTCCACCTATATTGAAGATCCGTCTAATTCCCGGTAGGTACACCTAATTCTGATATCAATATCCTAAACAATCTGGCTATACTACTAACAAATTAACAATAATCTAAAACCACGCCTCAAATATCTGCAGGGTAAATCTAAGAACAATGTATCAACAAATTCGAACTATTTTTGAAACTATTTCTTACTAATAAAAATTGTACGATTTAAAATGGATGAGTGACCGCTGATGGATGGGTGACCGCTTCTCACGTCTGACTCGAACTAGCTTAAAAGTAGTACAAAAGTTCCGCAACAAGATAAATAATTTCTGGACATCGACATGTCGTGCTACTACACCACCGAATTTGCTATGGAGGAATAAGTGCGTCTAAATTTTTTACAAATTTAAGAACTTTTATTTTACAAACCAAATTGAATGTAGGTCAGAGAGTGTAAATAGTTTTAACGAAATCGAACCTACGACCTAGCTCACGCACTATGAGTACCGAAGGCTCTAACCAAATGCACCTACGAGGCAAAGCGCGCCGCGCAACGTACTACCTACCGTTCCATACCCGCGCGTCGTGGTTATAACTACCTACCGTTCCGTACTTTTATTTTCGTTCAATCAAAATATAATTTCTTAAAAATAGGTACACTTAAATCACAGCTTCACACATATTCAATAAAATAAAACGTATGGAAAATTCCTGAAAATGTACACATAAAATTTTCGTAGGTAGAACTCGCAATCCGAAGTAAAAATGTAGAAATACTCGGAGATAAGCAAAAACACATGACAATATGTAGAACCAGAATATCACAGATCTTAAACAACATACTACTAGATTCAACTTGTGAAAAATGTGAATTTCATTTATGTAGTTACAATGACTAGGAAACAAATATGGCAGACACGGCTTAGTACCGACACTCAATACTCATACGCTTTTTCTTACGTTACGCGATTACAAAACTTTATATTGCACTGTTATATTCTGTATCTACGAAATATAAGGAAAGATCTGACCAGATAAATAGCTGCAGACACCATGGCACCACCAGCACCCGTCGCCTTCCCTGGAACCAAGAACCTCTTCAAAGTTGCGACCGTCGCTCCCGGCGCCTTTCCAAAAGTGACCCAACCACATGTTTTTCCAAGGAAGCGTCTGTGTAAACCGACAAAATTACGATTACCACGGAATACTTGAAAATCGCTAATGAATCAAAACTTTTATAATTGTCGAGTAATAAACAATGGTAGCAATTTGTAGTTACAAAAATCATGACTTATCCAATAGAATTTCACACCTGTCTCTGTCGCTCATAAGAGAACAAAAAGGGACGGCAACAATCTCAGCCAAGATTTTTCAACACTACCCTCCACGAATCAATAGCATTGGCTCCCGGATTCGAACCTGAAGACAGCCTAGGAGGCTAGCCCTAAAAGTATTCTAATTTGAGAACAGATGGCGCTTTTCCATTTATTACAAAATTAAGGATTTTACGTAAAATACATGAGAAATTAATTCGAAAATTATTAAATTGTTACAATCGTTCTTTTTAATCAATTCCCACCATTATTTAATCAGAAGTTTGATCAAATTTCGCAACAATTCCGTATAGAATGTGCAGCTCCATCCCATGAATTTTAGTGAGGCGCTGCATGTCGGAGAAAATATCAAATACTATGATATGAACAACCATGGACCTTCCACGTAATACAATGAGGTTTTTATCTTAGGGTCATTTTGTATTGCGATTCTATGTATGTACATGGAACAAGAAGTTTTATATTGTATGATCTTGACGGTCTAGTTAGTTCCTTTTTTTCGCCACACTCAATACACCATAAACACGGAGAGGCACTGTAATCCTTACAGACAGTGATGAATGAACTTGTCAGTCATTTGATTTACATTATTTTTGTTTCGTTTTAATGTAAATGGTATTCTGATGTTTATTATAATTTGACAAATATTTATACCGTATTTTATAATGGTCAATATTTAAATTAAATGGATTAACAATCAAAATTGTTAACAAAATAGCAAGTTTATTTTTGAATGCTATTGGTTCATATTTGAATAACTCAAAATGCTATATTCAAGTTTATTTTAATTTATGAACATGATCGTTATTTTTCGAACAATATTCAACTAATTATTAATCTGAAAAGTATGTAAACTTTTGTTTACTTGCAGATTCTCTGTTCGCGGGCGATCATACAACTGTCTGACCAATAAGAGCTCAGATGCGATTTCGTCTGAAATGGCGCAAAATTCAAAATGTCTTAAATCGATTTTGATGAATTATAATTTTACGAATAGATATTTTTTATCAAATCAAGCTATTTATAAGAAATATTTATATTTGTGGGGTGACGGTGCGCCTAAACATGAAGGCGTATCGTTACACCGTTCCGATCCAAACAAGCTAAGCTCACAACAGCGAAGATTTGTACACTGGGTTACACTGTGTAAGGGACAGCGTACCAGAAACTGATGAGGTTGCTCAGTCAATTTGTATGGAAAAGCCTTTCTTTTTCATTTCCCGAAAGAATTTCCCGGTTAAAGTTGTTCAGTTTCGTTGACTGAGCAACGTCTATCTGTTTCTGGTACACTTTCCCTTACAACCGATTTAATATGAATCTTTGAGTTCTTTCAATATAACCTACAACTCTATCTACAACATACTCTTTGGCAGATGTATTTATAGTAAATTGAGTAAATAGTGCGGCTGGACTGGAGGCGTGTCTGTCACGTGGTGTGAAGGTCTCATCATCCGAGCCGCTCACATGCCCAGAATGTGCTCGGTGGGTCTTAGGGTTCGGCCAGGTCTTAACATAGATTACCTTATTGTGACCGGTTCAGTCTTTCTAAACTGTAGTAGCAGTTTATCGGACATTTGGTAATCATTTAATAAACGGATGCTTTTTTAATTGGCTTTTTACAGTGACCGTTAACTAACTAGATACTTTTGTGCTGATGATAAGAAACAACATGCTCGAAAGAAGGTTGTAATAGTGATTAGAATCAATCAGCTGATTGACAAATCGGTGTTTTTTTTGCGAATTGTGTTTTATTTGGAAACTTGTTTGTTATCATTGGCCCAACCTAATTTTGTGTAGGTAGGTAGAGACATTACCAAATGATGGAAAAAATCTAGAAAAGTTTTGTCTAATAAAAGTGAGTTACAAGCATTTATAAAATACTGGCTATTTATCCAGATTACAGGCAGCCCTAATTACCTGCACTGTATTTATTATATCCTTGGGTAAATATACGGTTTGTTGTGACTACGGTTAATTAGTTTTCGCTCCCGAATTCTCTTTAGATCTCCAAAGGTAAATAAGTACTAGAAGGTTTGAGAAGTTTATTGGTTGCGTCAAACCAAATTTCCACGTGGATATTAACTATAGTGTTGTAGATAGAGTTGTAGGTTATATTGAAAGAACTCAAAGATTCATATTAAATCGGTTGTAAGGGAAAGTGTACCAGAAACAGATAGACGTTGCTCAGTCAACGAAACTGAACAACTTTAACCGGGAAATTCTTTCGGGAAATGAAAAAGAAAGGCTTTTCCATACAAATTGACTGAGCAACCTCATCAGTTTCTGGTACGCTGTCCCTTACACAGTGTAACCCAGTGTACAAATTCTTCGCTGTTGTGAGCTTAGCTTGTTTGGATCGGAACGGTGTAACGATACGCCTTCATGTTTAGGCGCACCGTCACCCCACAAATATAATATTTCTTATAAATAGCTTGATTTGATAAAAAATATCTATTCGTAAAATTATAATTCATCAAAATCGATTTAAGACATTTTGAATTTTGCGCCATTTCAGACGAAATCGCATCTGAGCTCTTATTGGTCAGACAGTTGTATGATCGCCGCGAAAAGAGAATCTGCAAGTAAACAAAAGTTTACATACTTTCAGATTAATAATTAGTTGAATATTGTTCGAAAAATAACGATCATGTTCATAAATTAAAATAAACTTGAATATAGCATTTTGATTATTCAAATATGAACCAATAGCATTCAAAAATAAACTTGCTATTTTGTTAACAATTTTGATTGTTAATCCATTTAATTTAAATATTGACCATTATAAAATACGGTATAAATATTTGTCAAATTATAATAAACATCAAATACCATTTACATTAAAACGAAACAAAAATAATGTAAATCAAATGACTGACAAGTTCATTCATCACTGTCTGTAAGGATTACAGTGCCTCTCCGTGTTTATGGTGTATTGAGTGTGGCGAAAAAAGGAACTAACTAGACCGTCAAGATCATACAATATAAAACTTCTTGTTCCATGTACATACATAGAATCGCAATACAAAATGACCCTAAGATAAAACCTCATTGTATTACGTGGAAGGTCCATGGTTGTTCATATCATATATTTGATATTTTCTCCGACATGCAGCGCCTCACTAAAATTCATGGGATGGAGCTGGCACATTCTATACGGAATTGTTGCGAAATTTGATCAAACTTCTGATTAAATAAATGGTGGGAATTGATTAAAAAGAACGATTGTAACAATTTAATAATTTTCGAATTAATTTCTCATGTATTTTACGTAAAATCCTTAATTTTGTAATAAATGGGAAAAGCGCCATCTGTTCTCAAATTAGAATACTTTTAGGGCTAGCCTCCTAGGCTGTCTTCAGGTTCGAATCCGGGAGCCAATGCTATTGATTCGTGGAGGGTAGTGTTGGAAAAATCTTGGCTGAGATTGTTGCCGTCCCTTTTTGTTCTCTTATGAGCGACAGAGACAGGTGTGAAATTCTATTGGATAAGTCATGATTTTTGTAACTACAAATTGCTACCATTGTTTATTACTCGACGAATTATAAAAGTTTTGATTCATTAGCGATTTTCAAGTATTCCGTGGTAATCGTAATTTTGTCGGTTTACACAGACGCTTCCTTGGAAAAACATGTGGTTGGGTCACTTTTGGAAAGGCGCCGGGAGCGACGGTCGCAACTTTGAAGAGGTTCTTGGTTCCAGGGAAGGCGACGGGTGCTGGTGGTGCCATGGTGTCTGCAGCTATTTATCTGGTCAGATCTTTCCTTATATTTCGTAGATACAGAATATAACAGTGCAATATAAAGTTTTGTAATCGCGTAACGTAAGAAAAAGCGTATGAGTATTGAGTGTCGGTACTAAGCCGTGTCTGCCATATTTGTTTCCTAGTCATTGTAACTACATAAATGAAATTCACATTTTTCACAAGTTGAATCTAGTAGTATGTTGTTTAAGATCTGTGATATTCTGGTTCTACATATTGTCATGTGTTTTTGCTTATCTCCGAGTATTTCTACATTTTTACTTCGGATTGCGAGTTCTACCTACGAAAATTTTATGTGTACATTTTCAGGAATTTTCCATACGTTTTATTTTATTGAATATGTGTGAAGCTGTGATTTAAGTGTACCTATTTTTAAGAAATTATATTTTGATTGAACGAAAATAAAAGTACGGAACGGTAGGTAGTTATAACCACGACGCGCGGGTATGGAACGGTAGGTAGTACGTTGCGCGGCGCGCTTTGCCTCGTAGGTGCATTTGGTTAGAGCCTTCGGTACTCATAGTGCGTGAGCTAGGTCGTAGGTTCGATTTCGTTAAAACTATTTACACTCTCTGACCTACATTCAATTTGGTTTGTAAAATAAAAGTTCTTAAATTTGTAAAAAATTTAGACGCACTTATTCCTCCATAGCAAATTCGGTGGTGTAGTAGCACGACATGTCGATGTCCAGAAATTATTTATCTTGTTGCGGAACTTTTGTACTACTTTTAAGCTAGTTCGAGTCAGACGTGAGAAGCGGTCACCCATCCATCAGCGGTCACTCATCCATTTTAAATCGTACAATTTTTATTAGTAAGAAATAGTTTCAAAAATAGTTCGAATTTGTTGATACATTGTTCTTAGATTTACCCTGCAGATATTTGAGGCGTGGTTTTAGATTATTGTTAATTTGTTAGTAGTATAGCCAGATTGTTTAGGATATTGATATCAGAATTAGGTGTACCTACCGGGAATTAGACGGATCTTCAATATAGGTGGACTTTCCGGGCATGCGATGGATCTTCAAGAATATTAGGTGTACCTACCGGGAATTCGAAGCTTCAATAATATTAGGTGGACATTCCGGGAATTTGGCGGACCTACTACTGATAGAAACGGATATTATTATTTTAGATTATTTAGGTACTGCAGTTCCAGTTTAATTCCGAGACGTGGATGTTCCAACCAGAAGGGTGAAAATTTACAGTTTTGAAAAGGTAATATCTACTTTTATTCAGTAATTTATGTTCATCTACATATTTTGACTACAACTAAATATTATTCAAAATTCAGAAATGCAAAGTTTAATAATCTTTTGATACATTTTTTTATAGCTAATTCAAGAAATATTTTATTCCATTTTTTGAATATTTTCTCATCAGCAATTTTACTAATGACATTTTAGTAATAGTTATCTAACTAACATTTTTCACGGATTTTGAATGAATGTCATATTTAGATTCAAGGCCATACTCAAATGCCAAGCAGTGGAAATTTTAAGCATTTAGAGAGTAACATTTCTGTAACTTTTATTCGTATAAAGTTTCTTATTGTTTTGATACAATTTAATCGAATGTTTATTACCAGCCTTTTACATTTTATACGGAGTTGCATAGATAGTTTGCAATGTTAAAAGTAATAAATAAAGAAGTTACTTTTATGAAAGTGATGTTGGATTTGAGCTTACTAGGCCAAGCTAAGACAAAGCCTTAATAGTTTTCTCTAAATAAAGAATGGGAAACTATACAAGTACAGTTCGATTCACCATTTCTTATTACTTAGTTCAAAGAAACTAGGTTTGACAATTTTAAAATACAAAATTGATGTTACTTTTTAGTAGAAGGTTGAAAATAAATATTTACCTTTAATTTAAAGTAGATTCTGCAAAAGTTTAAAATATGTTTTGATTGCAGTAAATTCTCTTCATATTTTCATTTTCTTTTATTTTGAAATAAATTCTTTTTGACTTTGTAATGGAAGATTAATGTTGTTTGTTTTCAAATATATATTTTCATAGATTCACAATTCTAGTAAACAAGTAAAACTAGATTTCGTGAATTCATTTGTTCCATTAAACTCAGTAAATGTAAACTCAAAAGAAATCCTGATATTAAAATCACAGTAAAACTAAAATTACCACATCATTAAATACAAAAATGAAATACATTATACTCAAATTAAATAATGAATAAATTAATGTGAAAGGTTTTCATTTGGAATACCTAACCATACACTAGGTTCAGGAACAAACCTAGATTTGATGGATATACCCTCTTGTCCTTTTGTATACATAGTAAAGTATGACTAGACTGACTGACAAAAATATTGCATTTTGACTTGAATTAAAGATACTTCCCCTCATATCAGGATTAAATATATTGGAGGAGCTCTGTCCAGAGTCTGGCTGACGAGGAGCACTGCACGGTGGCGGGAAAGGGCGGTGCCCCGGCTTTACCAAAAACACAAAAATGCTGTTGTAGTTTTATCTAGTTTGAAACAGCAAATTTCTTACAATATATTTGAATGCTAAGATTATTGGTCTTCCTCACCCTCTTAAATCTTTATTGTTGAACATTTGCTAAATATTAGGATTATTTTTATTCTATTCATCTTCATCATCACTTTCGTAAGTTTAGTATTTTCTATTCTAATTATCAATCATTACATTAGGCAAAGTAGGTTATACCATTCGAGTCATTAAAGTTCAGGGGTTACAACAGCGGTTCGCAACTTTAGGTCCTATTATACTACTAGACGTTCATTTGGCCAAATACTTATCTCATTAAACTGAAACCAATTCTGTTACTTTAAGTTCTTTCTTTTCCTCTATTTACAGTGTCTTCAGCCTTGTCCATGTCCAGCCTTCTGGGAATCGTGTCTGATGGAACCGTGCTCTATCTACGATTAGTGTCGCGTTTAAGTGTAGTTTATAATAATTTTCTTGAAGTGATTTACTTGCAACTGAAGAATTTTAATTAAAGTTTTCGTATCTTATTTGCTTCTTTACATTTACTAAAATCGTCCTTTAAATTCTCAACATTTAACTTTTCTTAATTTTTTTTACTTCACTTTTCTTAATTAGGGTTAAAAAAAAAAATAGGGCTAGGTTAAGGTAGGGTAAATGTTACAAATCGGTTTGCGTGACCAGGATTATATCGTTTTTCGTATTACTACGGACTTAAATATCTTGAAACTATGATTTTTGTGTCATTTTATTTAAATTTTGATAATTTTCCTATTACAGATGACTCCATTTAAGAGAGTATAGGCTTACAGCACATTTATTTTGATTTTGCGTTACTAGGATTACGATTTTATTTAGACGTAGAGCACGGATCTTCCCAGTTGTTTTTTCTTTCAGTTCCAGAATCAGACTTTTGACTTGCTGCGGAATTGGTTTCACTTTTACTTTTACGTGGTTATTTTTCTAACCACAAATTGTTGTTCGTGAAAACGGTGTGACAAGAATGGTATTTTAGCGTATTAGGTGTTATGAATTTTATGTTTTATTGATATTTTTCCAGGGTTGTAAACTTTTCATGCGGTTTGTTTAGATTTAATAAGTAACTGTTTACATTACCTTAATAATCATGATTTTATTGTTTTACACTGCCATTTACATTAATATGACAATACATTTAAAAAAAAAAAATACCTACAGACAATATGTCTAATAAATTGGAGGTCGTTAGTAAACTTTGGGGGTCGTAAGAAAAGTATGGGGGTCGTTAAGTTTTAAAAGTAAATTCAAGTCTTAACATGCTTTCATGAAATTAAGCTAGTGTTCTTAAATGTGTAATTTTAAAACAGTAGCCTTCTACTTTAATAAACAAAACGATGTCAAGCCTAGATTTCTTAGAACATTCCTAGTTCTTTTGAGTATTTTTAGATGTCATTAAAGATAGGTGAGTAGCAGAAGTACACAATCGCGATGTTTCAATTTGGAATTTAATCGTATACGTTTTTTTAATTCAACAACATCATGCTTCTCATGGTTATTGTATGGTTATTTAAGAAATTTAGTGTTGCTTGCATCAAAATTAGGCTATATTTTAAATTTTTACAAGGCAACAAACAAATAAGTCAATTCAATAACGTAAAATTACATTTAGTTTTTCTGATTCTTTAGTAAATAACATTTAATCAAAGCAAATATTTCTGGTTGTTATGCTTAATTTTGGGTTTCCTTTTTGCCAATATTTAAAACTTATGAATTACTTCTGGTTTCTGTTGCAAATACTTACAATTAATTAGTTATTTTGTTTATTTACCATTTTATTATTTTGATTCTAAATTGATAAAACGTATATTCACATTCTATGCAACTTCGATAATTTAGCTGGATATTTATATTTCATTCTTTCATGACGCGATTAACTTATCTTAGGTTATTTGAATTGGCTTAAATCAAATAAATTTTTGATTAAGTTAGTTCCAGTGCCAATAAAACCAACCAAAATTAACAAATCATTTAGTTGTAGTAGTAGTAGATGTACAATTAAATTAGGCTTTGCATTTTTTAAATTAAAAAAAAAAAAAACCATTTACATTTAATTTCATACATTTTTTTGAGTCATCCAATTATTTTCTTAGACAATTGTAGCAAATTTGGCAGAGCTCATTCGTAAACGTACGATGAGATTTTCTGGAGCTGGTTTATTTCTTTTGTGTCTTTCTGTTACGTGTTTCAGATAGTTGAGTGTTACAGTTGGTGTTGTTTAGGACAAATGTTTTTATTTTTAAGCTATTTCAGGAAACATACGTCGCTGTTTATAGAAGGATTTATTGGTTTTGAATTTCCAGGATTTTAACATTTTAACTATTTCATTTGTTTCAGATTATTTCACATTATTTTCAGATTTCATCTTCAACAAACAAAATTATTTCTCATGTTTGATTTAAGTAATGGGTTTAGAAGGTTTAGTTTCTAAGGCATTTTTGCGCGTAATTAATTTGATAACAGTTTTTCTCTACATAAAGTACAGCGTAAAATTTTGTGAAAAACATAATAAGCGATTGCGTAATATCTTGACATCCTAAAATACTAAAAAAAAAAAAACCCCAGACATTTTAGTTAAACTGTATTTAACAGACGACACTTGAAAAAGCGAGCAAATCGACGGTGATACAACATGAAAATTAAATCAATATGTTACGCGAGCGAATCGAACGCGACGTAGTAAAGCTAAACCATTAACATGACGCGAGCGAAGCGAGCGCGACACTACTCGAAAACTTCTTCTTCTGTCGTATGGGTATCAAGTCGATCGACCCGATGAACCCTGGTGTCAACGTTTTAAACCGCCTTATAGCACAGTAAATAAACCTCTGACATGGTTTGTGTTACGACCACTATCAATGACAGCGACCGGGACCGACGGCTTAACGTGCCCTCCGAAGCACGGAATTCTTTTACTTTTCGGACAATCAGGTGATTCAGACCGACGGCTTAACGTGCCCTCCGAAGCACGGAATCCTTTTACTTTTCGGACAATCAGGTGATTCAGACCGACGGCTTAACGTGCCCTTCGTAGCATGGAATCCTTTTCTTCTCGGACAATCAGGTGATTCAGCCTGCAATGTCCTAACCAAACTAGAAACAACAACACAAAGTCATTCTTCTCCCCTTGAGAATCGAATCTAGAACCTCCGGATCGAGAGCCCATGGCTCGGACCACTAGACCACGGAAGCAGTTAGTTGACCACTGAAGCAGTTATATCTTGACATTAGCGTAATACAAGCGTAAGCGTAATAGTAGTTAGAAAAAGAAAAAAATATTTGGGCAAGAGTGCTGGGGTCTCATGGTTCGGAGCGGGTTAATCTGTTTTGGGTTTCTCCAAACCTTCAGGATTTCTCTACATTCCTTTGTCTTGGGCGCCACACTGCTTGCTACAAACGTGTTTGTCCTTAGTTCATAAGTACTAACTTAGTTTTAAAATAATACCTAGCATAAGTGCAATAGCGTAAAAGATACGTTGCTTCATTCAATAATTTTCATGATAACTTTATTATTTTAGAAAGAGCAAAAGTTGCGGCGTAAATATTTTCATATTCCTTTATTTTAGAAAAGGCAACGTTCTAATAGCGATTGGCGTAATTTCTGTGTTATATGTTTAATTTCACTAACCCTAAGTGTTTTAGTTGATAAGTTTTGGAGTTATCATTTGTGAATTTTAAACTACGTATTTTGATTTGGGAACAGATGGATATTTCCAATAAGAAAAAAAAAAAAACACAATTTGTCATATGCATTTCAATAATACTAATTTTGTTTAGCAGTGGTCAAGTAGAGGTGGCTGTGATGTTTATTTGAGTGGCGCAGATCAGAGTAAGGTGGCCAATAGAAGGGGATTGAAAGATTGATGAACGTATTATTATAATTTATGTATTATTATTATTTATGTTTATTAAATATTTATATTATTAATAAGTTTGAAAGGAGATGTAAGCAGGGCTCTGGTAAATATCAAAGCTTACCTACATTGGCTACAAGTTATTGTGTGTCCTTCTAAAAACTACACCACACACAACAACGAAATTTATATGAAAACTAGAAGTTAGGATTAGGACAGCAGTCATTTCTGTGTTTAACAGGTGTTTCATATATTTTTCTACTCACACGCAGTTCTCAGGCTGATGCTATGAGGCTAATGCTTTTCCCCACACTTACATCAAGCTAAGGTGTTAACGAAATAACTTTGAATTGGGATTTGAAGAGATTACCTTGATCAATATGCCCGGCAAGATATCAAGCATATAGGGTATCTGCATTGTGTAACGTAGGGGTATCATCTTATCTAACGATCACCATTCCAATGCAGAATAAAGACGAGTATTGATGTGGATTGTATAAGTACTACTCTTCTAGTACGTTGAGGCTTAGCACAACCTCAGCGCCTTGCACACGGTGTGATTTAATCCTGCGCGATACATTGTTGTTCATTAACTTGAGGTAATCAAAGATTTCAGATTTCAAATTGGAGTCATGGCTGTTAACATTTTTAGTCACATTACACACACACACAACACAAATTCACTTTTGGAAGGATGTACAATTACTTTTATAATTTATTTATAAAATTGAGGAAATAGTAAATATTTTCATAGTGTAATTTAAATAATACTTCCCATTATTTATTTAAGCTTGAATATTGAAAATATGCTATGAAATTGTCGGTTGAAGGTGTGAGGGTTGAACTTGGGGATTCTGTGATATATATGCGACTTAACAGTCAATTAAATCCGTATTTCATTCAAATGGAACTAGGAACTTTAGTGATAAATACTTTCAGCGTAACAGTTTGGTTATTTGCGGAATTTTTGCATTTCATAATTGATTTAGATGAGGAGAATTGACTATTTTGAATAAAAAAAATAACGAACATTTTATATCCTGACAAAGGTTCTGTTAACTTGTCTATGCAGAATGTATGGGACGATTGTGGAATGATCATAAGAGGTTGTATTGTGATGATTATGAAAGATAAGCTAAGGCGAATCTCTGTCTTTGAAATCAAAGATTAGACTTAAGCCAGAGAGAAGAGTATAGATAAATAATGGAATCAGAGTCTAGGATACTTTTTATTGACATTTTAACCATGACACACTACACGGTACATAATGAGGTTTTATGAAATTTGGTGTTAGGGGTTAATTCAATGACTTGAATCATACAATGTTTTGATTCAGTTATATAACATTAACAGGTTTTATCTGTATTTCATAATTCGCTCCAACTAATAGGCACACTGCAAATAAGCCTGTTCCTTTGCTTGGCTTTGTATTTTGTCCGAATAATCATCAAAATAAGTTGAAAATTCGTCCGATGAGTTCCGAGTTTTGGTAGGAACAGTTTTGTTTGTTACATTTTCCGAAAGGTTAGTAATTTTTATTTTGGGTTGAGATTTTTGAGTAGAACTTTTTGTCAGTTGGATTTAAATGACTGGAACTAGTAAATGCAACACTTTCATTCTTTGACCAGGGTCATTCGTATATTGGTTCAATTTCAATACATGGTTGGACTGAACAGATGAGATCACAGGGTCGACTGGCCTTCCGGTTCCTCGGCAGAGACTTGTTGCCCTTGGGAAGGAGATTTTTATTCATGACTTAATGTTTAAAGCTTGGGGATTCAATCCATGTAACTATTTGCTGACCTTTTGGTTTAAAATACACACCACACAAAACACATTCTGGGAAAAGTGTCAATGAAATTTTTTCTAACTGATTATATTTGTGGATCTCAATTTTGAGTCAAGAGAATTTTCCTCCGTTGAAGTTTTAAGTCAACTCCAGTAAATTGGGGGTCGGATGTAACGATACGCCTTCATGTTTAGGCGCACCGTCACCCCACAAATATAATATTTCTTATAAATAGCTTGATTTGATAAAAAATATCTATTCGTAAAATTATAATTCATCAAAATCGATTTAAGACATTTTGAATTTTGCGCCATTTCAGACGAAATCGCATCTGAGCTCTTATTGGTCAGACAGTTGTATGATCGCCGCGAAAAGAGAATCTGCAAGTAAACAAAAGTTTACATACTTTCAGATTAATAATTAGTTGAATATTGTTCGAAAAATAACGATCATGTTCATAAATTAAAATAAACTTGAATATAGCATTTTGATTATTCAAATATGAACCAATAGCATTCAAAAATAAACTTGCTATTTTGTTAACAATTTTGATTGTTAATCCATTTAATTTAAATATTGACCATTATAAAATACGGTATAAATATTTGTCAAATTATAATAAACATCAAATACCATTTACATTAAAACGAAACAAAAATAATGTAAATCAAATGACTGACAAGTTCATTCATCACTGTCTGTAAGGATTACAGTGCCTCTCCGTGTTTATGGTGTATTGAGTGTGGCGAAAAAAGGAACTAACTAGACCGTCAAGATCATACAATATAAAACTTCTTGTTCCATGTACATACATAGAATCGCAATACAAAATGACCCTAAGATAAAACCTCATTGTATTACGTGGAAGGTCCATGGTTGTTCATATCATATATTTGATATTTTCTCCGACATGCAGCGCCTCACTAAAATTCATGGGATGGAGCTGGCACATTCTATACGGAATTGTTGCGAAATTTGATCAAACTTCTGATTAAATAAATGGTGGGAATTGATTAAAAAGAACGATTGTAACAATTTAATAATTTTCGAATTAATTTCTCATGTATTTTACGTAAAATCCTTAATTTTGTAATAAATGGGAAAAGCGCCATCTGTTCTCAAATTAGAATACTTTTAGGGCTAGCCTCCTAGGCTGTCTTCAGGTTCGAATCCGGGAGCCAATGCTATTGATTCGTGGAGGGTAGTGTTGGAAAAATCTTGGCTGAGATTGTTGCCGTCCCTTTTTGTTCTCTTATGAGCGACAGAGACAGGTGTGAAATTCTATTGGATAAGTCATGATTTTTGTAACTACAAATTGCTACCATTGTTTATTACTCGACGAATTATAAAAGTTTTGATTCATTAGCGATTTTCAAGTATTCCGTGGTAATCGTAATTTTGTCGGTTTACACAGACGCTTCCTTGGAAAAACATGTGGTTGGGTCACTTTTGGAAAGGCGCCGGGAGCGACGGTCGCAACTTTGAAGAGGTTCTTGGTTCCAGGGAAGGCGACGGGTGCTGGTGGTGCCATGGTGTCTGCAGCTATTTATCTGGTCAGATCTTTCCTTATATTTCGTAGATACAGAATATAACAGTGCAATATAAAGTTTTGTAATCGCGTAACGTAAGAAAAAGCGTATGAGTATTGAGTGTCGGTACTAAGCCGTGTCTGCCATATTTGTTTCCTAGTCATTGTAACTACATAAATGAAATTCACATTTTTCACAAGTTGAATCTAGTAGTATGTTGTTTAAGATCTGTGATATTCTGGTTCTACATATTGTCATGTGTTTTTGCTTATCTCCGAGTATTTCTACATTTTTACTTCGGATTGCGAGTTCTACCTACGAAAATTTTATGTGTACATTTTCAGGAATTTTCCATACGTTTTATTTTATTGAATATGTGTGAAGCTGTGATTTAAGTGTACCTATTTTTAAGAAATTATATTTTGATTGAACGAAAATAAAAGTACGGAACGGTAGGTAGTTATAACCACGACGCGCGGGTATGGAACGGTAGGTAGTACGTTGCGCGGCGCGCTTTGCCTCGTAGGTGCATTTGGTTAGAGCCTTCGGTACTCATAGTGCGTGAGCTAGGTCGTAGGTTCGATTTCGTTAAAACTATTTACACTCTCTGACCTACATTCAATTTGGTTTGTAAAATAAAAGTTCTTAAATTTGTAAAAAATTTAGACGCACTTATTCCTCCATAGCAAATTCGGTGGTGTAGTAGCACGACATGTCGATGTCCAGAAATTATTTATCTTGTTGCGGAACTTTTGTACTACTTTTAAGCTAGTTCGAGTCAGACGTGAGAAGCGGTCACCCATCCATCAGCGGTCACTCATCCATTTTAAATCGTACAATTTTTATTAGTAAGAAATAGTTTCAAAAATAGTTCGAATTTGTTGATACATTGTTCTTAGATTTACCCTGCAGATATTTGAGGCGTGGTTTTAGATTATTGTTAATTTGTTAGTAGTATAGCCAGATTGTTTAGGATATTGATATCAGAATTAGGTGTACCTACCGGGAATTAGACGGATCTTCAATATAGGTGGACTTTCCGGGCATGCGATGGATCTTCAAGAATATTAGGTGTACCTACCGGGAATTCGAAGCTTCAATAATATTAGGTGGACATTCCGGGAATTTGGCGGACCTACTACTGATAGAAACGGATATTATTATTTTAGATTATTTAGGTACTGCAGTTCCAGTTTAATTCCGAGACGTGGATGTTCCAACCAGAAGGGTGAAAATTTACAGTTTTGAAAAGGTAATATCTACTTTTATTCAGTAATTTATGTTCATCTACATATTTTGACTACAACTAAATATTATTCAAAATTCAGAAATGCAAAGTTTAATAATCTTTTGATACATTTTTTTATAGCTAATTCAAGAAATATTTTATTCCATTTTTTGAATATTTTCTCATCAGCAATTTTACTAATGACATTTTAGTAATAGTTATCTAACTAACATTTTTCACGGATTTTGAATGAATGTCATATTTAGATTCAAGGCCATACTCAAATGCCAAGCAGTGGAAATTTTAAGCATTTAGAGAGTAACATTTCTGTAACTTTTATTCGTATAAAGTTTCTTATTGTTTTGATACAATTTAATCGAATGTTTATTACCAGCCTTTTACATTTTATACGGAGTTGCATAGATAGTTTGCAATGTTAAAAGTAATAAATAAAGAAGTTACTTTTATGAAAGTGATGTTGGATTTGAGCTTACTAGGCCAAGCTAAGACAAAGCCTTAATAGTTTTCTCTAAATAAAGAATGGGAAACTATACAAGTACAGTTCGATTCACCATTTCTTATTACTTAGTTCAAAGAAACTAGGTTTGACAATTTTAAAATACAAAATTGATGTTACTTTTTAGTAGAAGGTTGAAAATAAATATTTACCTTTAATTTAAAGTAGATTCTGCAAAAGTTTAAAATATGTTTTGATTGCAGTAAATTCTCTTCATATTTTCATTTTCTTTTATTTTGAAATAAATTCTTTTTGACTTTGTAATGGAAGATTAATGTTGTTTGTTTTCAAATATATATTTTCATAGATTCACAATTCTAGTAAACAAGTAAAACTAGATTTCGTGAATTCATTTGTTCCATTAAACTCAGTAAATGTAAACTCAAAAGAAATCCTGATATTAAAATCACAGTAAAACTAAAATTACCACATCATTAAATACAAAAATGAAATACATTATACTCAAATTAAATAATGAATAAATTAATGTGAAAGGTTTTCATTTGGAATACCTAACCATACACTAGGTTCAGGAACAAACCTAGATTTGATGGATATACCCTCTTGTCCTTTTGTATACATAGTAAAGTATGACTAGACTGACTGACAAAAATATTGCATTTTGACTTGAATTAAAGATACTTCCCCTCATATCAGGATTAAATATATTGGAGGAGCTCTGTCCAGAGTCTGGCTGACGAGGAGCACTGCACGGTGGCGGGAAAGGGCGGTGCCCCGGCTTTACCAAAAACACAAAAATGCTGTTGTAGTTTTATCTAGTTTGAAACAGCAAATTTCTTACAATATATTTGAATGCTAAGATTATTGGTCTTCCTCACCCTCTTAAATCTTTATTGTTGAACATTTGCTAAATATTAGGATTATTTTTATTCTATTCATCTTCATCATCACTTTCGTAAGTTTAGTATTTTCTATTCTAATTATCAATCATTACATTAGGCAAAGTAGGTTATACCATTCGAGTCATTAAAGTTCAGGGGTTACAACAGCGGTTCGCAACTTTAGGTCCTATTATACTACTAGACGTTCATTTGGCCAAATACTTATCTCATTAAACTGAAACCAATTCTGTTACTTTAAGTTCTTTCTTTTCCTCTATTTACAGTGTCTTCAGCCTTGTCCATGTCCAGCCTTCTGGGAATCGTGTCTGATGGAACCGTGCTCTATCTACGATTAGTGTCGCGTTTAAGTGTAGTTTATAATAATTTTCTTGAAGTGATTTACTTGCAACTGAAGAATTTTAATTAAAGTTTTCGTATCTTATTTGCTTCTTTACATTTACTAAAATCGTCCTTTAAATTCTCAACATTTAACTTTTCTTAATTTTTTTTACTTCACTTTTCTTAATTAGGGTTAAAAAAAAAAATAGGGCTAGGTTAAGGTAGGGTAAATGTTACAACGGAATCCAACTCTTTAAAGCAATTTCTTTGACCTTTAAAGTACAAGGGTCATCAGTTCATTCATGTACAAAAGTATGTAAGTAGTATTTTCCTTCTACCCACACTTTTGTAAATAAAAGAGGAATACATAAGTACGAATGCTTAACTATTTTCATTATTGTGTTTGTGTTTGTATTTGCTTGTCTGTATTTACTATGGCAGACCTTATTTTAATCTATAAGAGCTGTATTCTGGTCTAGAAATAGCTGGGACTGAATAGCCATTGTATCAATAAGGTTCCTACCTCCTTATGCAATAGGCTGGAACTAATACGATATTGTTTATAATCTACTGCTGTTCTTATGCTGTGTGGGTTTCGGGTCGATCGAATCGATGAACCCTGGTGTTACAGTTTGTAAAGCACCTAAATAATAGCACAGTAATATGCTGCTGACATGGACGTAGTGCAATTCTTCTTCATTTCTTTTTTCTTTCATCACTCTAAAATTAAAAAAAATGTGACAGATATAGCTGATTTGACTCTACCCATGCATTTTATAAAAGAATTTGTATTCGTAGATTTGATTGAGAAGTGAAAATTAACAAAAAACGAGGCAAAAAATTTAAATTTGTTTTGTCAAATTTGTCATCTATTAATATTCCAAGTTACAATTAAATTTATAGAAACACAAAACCTTTCATTCCTGGGAATGGAACTTTCCCAATGTTGTTCTGTTTCTAGGAAGGAACAAAATGAATGAGTGAGTGATGTAATGAATGGAAACATACCCTTGAAACCTTCGTGGAAACAGGGTTGCATAAATGAACGGGCTTTTAGGTTTGATTATTTTACGAAAGTTATAAAATTAATCGAAAGGGAATAACGTGTTTTATGGAAATTGATGTAATCATCAATTCATCACTAACTTTCGACAGTTTTAAAATATACATAATCATTTTATTTCTTCCATGCTGGACTGGGAGTGATAGAAAAACATAGAATGAGCCAGCTGCATCTCCTCCCGGGCATGCTGTAAAAACCAGCTAAGGGATTCGAGGGTTTTAGTGTATTGCAATTTTAGGCGATGGGCTGACAACCTGTCACTATAGCAATATACATCATAATCATCTGTAATAAACCTCAAAACTTGTCAGTCGTGGCGTAACGACCTTTGTTTAGGTCGTTTTCGCTCTGCCTACCCCATTAGGGATAAAGGCGTGATTTTATGTATGTATGTATGTATTTTATTGCGTGGTGTTTTAGTATCGACAAAGGATCAGTATAATCAATCCTACTCGAAAAAATTATTATTTTGACTTACCCATTCATACTATTTGATCGAATGGTTATTTTGTATGGCAAACTCAATTTAATTTTTAGTTGGAATTTTTAAATATTTTTAAAACACACCCCCGTAAGCTACGGTACGCAATTAAATTGATACAATGTATAGGTACTTTTTCCAGTAAGTATCGTTTGCATTTGCATGTCCAAAATACTTAGTAATTCTTGTCCACTCACTTGTCAATCATCTGCAAAACATCGCCGATGAAGAGCCAAATGAGTCACCTAAAAAACTTGATTACAACACTTACTACACGATTCAGTCCAAATTTATTTTTAATATTATTAGCTCGTGATATAGGACAACGCTACGCAACAATTTCTTTTACACATCTTGAGAATGCAGTGTACATTGACGACTTATTTGACTTATGAATCAATGCTTTTTAAGATAACTATCAATGAATGTTGTACTTGTAATGCCAGCCAAACTGTTATGCCAATAGTTGGACTAGCCGTAACTAGATGTCAGCCAAATGCTTATTTTGCCCTACGAATGTCATTGAGTAGTGGTTGAATTGAAACCATGTTGAAAGGGCGCTTTTTCCACTTGACGGCACGTCAACGGCAACGGCGACGGCACGGCGACGATCACGTGACAATATCTATGGGAATCGATGACATGCCGTGACGGTGCCGTGCCGGCAAGTGGAAAAGCGTGTCATATAATTTCATTGATTTTCATACATTATCTCACCTACGATATCGTCGACGGTACCGTGCCGTCGCCGTTGCCGTTGACGTGCCGTCTAGTGGAAAAGCGCCCAAACACGGTTGAAACTTCTTCAAAAGTTCTGTAGGTAATGTTGAATCCATCACCATTGGCCGATCAACGAAGTGGATTTTCAGGGAAATGGCCGTTCCTAGAAAATGGACGTTCGGTTCCGGAATGAATAGGGTTGGATAGGAAAGTCAAAATAAGTTAAAAACTTTTTTTTTTACTTATTTCAGTATATTTTCCTGCTCGTTGTATTTCAAAGGTTGTTATTTTTCCTTTATCCTTGTCGTATACGCATGGAAATCGTAAAAGTGTGTGTTACATAACGTAATTTATTATTTTATAACAGTAATTTCATTAACATTTTGCACCATAAAGTAGCAGTTACAATCACAAGATATTTAGTTTCCTCAATAAATGGCTGAAGTAAATAAACAGTTATTTTCCTTATTTACTCTGCGACTGTTCGGTTGCCGTGACCTAAAAACCGAATTCATCCGTAATAATATTCATTATCATCGCTTTTAGGAGGACACTTTAATATAAGAAAGTGTAAACAGAATTATTGATCAATTATATTCAAGAACATTGCAGACATTGGAATCGCTTATATTTTGTAGATATGATAGAACTAGTAGGGGTACAATAGTAAAGTTGATTATGTATAGCTGTTGTGCTCTCATTGGTGGAAATCTTAGAGCAATATTGAATTGAGTGCGGATTTGACAGGTCATTTTGTATTGGAATGACGTTTCTGATACGAACTCAAACTCGCTGTCACTCTTGAGAGCTGATTATAAATACGGGCCTTAATTACTTTAAATATACCAATTTCATCCTTGAAAGCTTTCTGGGTATGTCAAAAACGTTTATACTGTAGGAAAATAGAAATGTGGGCACCTTTTTTCATAGCTACTATGGAAAAGTGCTATCGATTCGTGGAGAACATGACTTAACCGAATCTTTAGCAAAATTGTTGCGGTCCCTTTCTGTTCTCTCAGGATGGACAATGACAGATGACCATTTTGGTCAAGATTTAGTGATTTTGAATCGATACCAATGTATCGAATTACTTAGATGATCTAACTTTACTAGCAAAATAGTGCTATGTAATCAAATACCATTCTCATACGTAACGCTCCTGTTTTTTGTTACGAAAGGTAAAAGCTTTTTAAGATCCAAATTATTTAGATTACACACCTGCTTTGTAGGCGGGTTCAAAACCTCCATTAAAGAGTTTGTTGACTGTCTTGGCGAGTTCATTACACTTGATGAACTTGGCAAGCTAAGTAATTAGCGGAAATCAGAGTTCAATGGAATAGGATCGATAAAATAAATTACATGGCTTCCTATTCTAGCTGTATTATGTACATGTGACAATATTAGTATTCTGTGGAACCCCATAGATTGTAATCTAATAGCTAAGTAGTGAAATAGTATGACTCATTTGTGAAAGAACAGTTAAACTTAGACCACCGTTATATGGAAGGTACATTTTATTTGTATCCTCAATTTAAGAAAATTAAGGTGTCCTGTCCCGCATTTCTATTTTCTATGAAAATATAAAAAACCTTTTAACAACGCAATAATATGACACAACTATTTCACAAAGAATTTTTACGTTGCTCAATTTTCTCGGAATGTCCGAGAAAAGCAGAAAAGCTAGCTTACGTCGTCGCAGCTTACGTAACAGGGTTGCCACCCCGTGGTTTCTTTATTATGAGGTTCAGTACGCTTAGTAACGAATCAACGTTACTTTTTGAGACTGAAATAATTAAACTGTAGGTAGGTATTTTTTCTGCCGAAAGCCAATTTATTCCTATAATCATATTAAGTCAGGTATACGTAATATGGGTGAACAAGTTAAGCTAAATTCAACCGAAATTAAGTCTATTTTATTCTAAGTACTTGTAATAGTGTCAGATCAACTCAAGAAATTATTTCTTTTGGATCTACATCTACTTGTAATATTGTGAACGTTAAGCAGAGAGTAATCATTGCCGTCAACCCTGATTAGTGACAAATGGCATATTCTTTTCAGTGAACGCATATATCAATGTCGCTTTGCTCACGCGCACTTCAAACGATGTTCTCTTTGATTGAGATGCTGTTGAACGTATGGTTTTATATTATTTTTATATTACGATATTGCTGGCTGTTTTCCAGACTTTAGGAGACAGTTAGTCTGGTTCTCTTGTCTGGGTATATGTCGGTAGGTACCGGGTGTAAGGGACAGCGTACCAAAAACTGATAGGGGTTGTTCAGTTCACGTCATACGGCGAGGTAAAAAAGGGAAGAAACTCAGCTTTTATAAACCCCAAAGTATCTGTTAACTATACGAGGGATATCGTATTATATATTATCAGTTATTACTTCCATGCTGGTCTGGGCGTGACAGAAAAACATAGAATGTGCCAGCTGCATCTCCTCCCGGGCATGCCGTAAAAATCAGCTAAGGGATTTGAGGGTTTCAGTATTGTAATTTAGGCGATGGGCTGACAACCTGTCACTATTGCAATATACAGATCTATCTTGAATTACCCTCAAAACTTGTCAGACGTGGTGGGACGACCTTTGTTTAGGTCGTTTACGCTCTGCCTACCCCATTAGGGACATAGGCGTGATTATATGTATGTATGTATGTATTATCAGTTAAATATAGGTAAACTTCATTCGATGATACTAAAACCAGGATACAGTTATTCTCATCTAATTAGCACAACCTAGTGTCGTTAAGGATAACTCTTTGGAGGTACAATGTTCAGCAGTGGCTGAAATGATGTTGTAAAATTCTTTGTTTGTGAAGGATAGAAAATTTTCTTCGTATAGAAAAGTTTTTCTAGATTGTTCACTTCTATATTGTTACCGAGGAGTTCTTTGACACCTTTCATCGTGGAAAGCTTTTATGAAACTTTATTGTGTTATAAAACGTGATAAAGCCTTAGAAACAGTTTTATAAAGAATGTCAGGAAAATTTCTTACATTTAACATTTTCGCACCTATTATTGTGCAATATGGGTTTGCGTGTAGTTACTTTAATAGAAAAAAAAATTGACGGACGCTCCGTAACGTGACATAACTGAAAAACTAATTGGGTGTTAAGTATAGATATGTGCTTTTATGATTTTTGGAGGTGCTCCCATCTCGGGTCTATCTTTATAACCACTGGCCTGTGCTATATGTACTCAATTCGTATAAAAAAAATCTACCGTACAAAATTGACGTTTTAGTATGGGAAAAAATATTTCTTAACAATAATATCGAGGTAACAATAAATATAATCGTGGTCATAATCCCGTTCAAAATAATAATCTAATTATAATGAACAATTGCGAAAGTCCAAAAACTTATACAACGTGTAACATAAAGGGTATATGCATCGAGAAATCTGTGAATCTACCCATGAAACTGAACAACTTTCCCTAAGAAACATAGGCCGAAATACGAAAAAAAAAAATGCGAACGACATACAAAATGCATCAGCTGATAGCGTATTTAGTATGGGAAGGCAAATTTTTTTTTTCGTATTTCGACCTATGTTCCTTAGGGAAAGTTGTTCAGTTTCATGGGTAGATATACACATTTCTCGATGCATATACCCTTTCTGTTACACGTTGTATAACAAATTTATCATCTTGAATATCCAGTAAATCTCTTGTCTTGACTTATCATGAGACCACGGTATCTATATCTGATGCTGGACTTGCGTCAGTCGACTGGATACACCACTTGTCTTCGAGAGCGTCTGGTCTCCTTCACGTCAGAATAAATCATGATGAGACAGACAGACTGCCCGGCGACCGAGTGCGAATTTACCATACATACAGCATATGATTTAAGTATTTTTAAATTAAATCAACTACCATATAAGCCGTAAAAATAGTCTACTTTTAAACATGGATCTCCCCCATCGGGAGATATTTTCCATACTCACCACCCTTGGTAGCTAAGTGGATTAGTGCAAAATTATACATTCACAGGAAGCGCTGCTGCCTGCATACATACTATCACACCTGTGTTTTCTCTAATGGGGTATGCAGAGCGTCAACGACCCAAACAAAGGTCGTTCCGCCACGTCTGACAAGTTTTGAGGGTTGTTTAAGATATACCTCTGATGTTGGACTTGCGTCAGTCGACTGGATTGAATATACCACTTGTCTTCGAGAGCGTCTGGTCTCCTTCATGTCGATACGGCGAGAATAAAACATGGTGAGACAGACAGACAGACTGCCCGGCGACCGACAGCGACCTTATGATTCATATAGCGAGTTCTTAATATGGTTTTCAATTTTTATTTTATTTTTCATAATTTGAGAGGCAGACAAGGGGTCACCTGGACTGGACGTACCCATTAGCACAGAATATATAATAGTACCATTAGTAAGGTATAAACTTTTTGTATTTTGATAGCAATTAATTTGTTTTTTGTTCCCACTGCATTGCATGGAGTCTAATTACTCATCATTATTTTTTTGTGTATAGAAAAGTGGTTTATTGATGCTCTTTATGCCCTCTAATTCAACTTTCCAAAGCTATCAGGGCATTATATAATCTTTAATAAAAATGGCGTATCTTAAAATAACATCGTGTATTTGAGACTGCACGACGCAGACGGTTCTGACCTGACCTCGATACAGAGTGTAGTATTTTAGTGTCGCTTCATAAATACAGGCTGCTCCTAAATCGAATACAGCTGTTTGTGATATACTACGGTGAGTATGAAAAATCTCATGCAAAATACGGATAGCTAGTGTCTAGAAATAATACCTACTATTAGGAAAAATAGATGTTTGTTTACACATTTACTTCTTTGCCGTAAATAATTTTCTAAAATGTTTTAAGATGCTGCCTAATAAAATGTGAATATCTATCAAATGATAATGTACCTACTATAAGTATTGGTTTCGCCAGTTAAAAGTCTATAGAAGTACAGCACCGTTCATAACCGCACTATTTACATTTTCGCGCTTGTCCTTCAAAATTAAATCATGGATTTGACCTACTTCCTGTTGATAATGGCGGACAAACCGGAAATACATCCGGCGCATCTAATTGGCTGAGACAAGGAACGCAAGCGCTTCCTCCCCCCGCGCTCACCTACCCCGCGCAGACTTTACCGACGCCATTCTAATCTGAAAATCGCACTTTGATTGCACGAAAATTGTTTGAAAAGTTCATGTGTGGTGTTATAAGTGAAGAAGATCTCGTCGGGGGCCCCCAAGAAGTAACCGACACTACTATCGGTTTACCCAGAACACCACAAGCACCGCCAAACAGCAAGTTGCAGGTGAGGTCTATCCTTAGTACTTTTTCTTGAAGGAAATTCTTCTCGTACCAGCGCCATATTTTTTGCCAAGAAAGATTTTTATCTGGCATAACCAAGTATAATAGACAAAATTAAGGAAATTAAATCTTTGTTCACACTTATGGAAAATGGCCTAAAAGCGACTTATAAGTCCCATGACCATGACCCATGACACCTCTTTTCAAAATAACTCGTTTTAGCCAGATTAGAATGTTGTAATGTGTTGATAGTGTTATTATGAAGCTGCCAAAATAGCGTCTAAAGACGTTAGCAGTAAGTATCCGTATTAAGTATACTTTACGTACGTCTAAATTATTTAATCGTATCACCCTGTGCGATACGTCCGTCGTCTCGTATGACGCAAATCCGTAAATCCTTGTCAATTACCCAGTGGGTGTATGTGTAATGTCACCACATCACCAATGTCACCAAAATGTCACCAATCCCACCAATGCCGGTCGTCAACCGAAAAAGAAACTGATTTATTGACCCGTAGTCCTGTGACGCGTGTCTGGGACAATGTTGCCAACTTGAACTTTATAGTGATATTTAGTCTTTTTCTGTTGCGTAGGATTTTGAATTTACCAATGACCCGATGAACTCTAATATCAGAGTTTTCCAATCAACGTATGTAGACTTGAGGTAAGGTTACACAGAGTATGCACGAGAATCATTATACTCTTCAGACAATCAGGTGAATCAGTATACCTATGTATTGTCCTAACCGAACTATAAACAGCCAACTTAGGAATCTTGGGATGTTATCCATATTACGTTGGGGGCACATCGGTCGTATATAGTCTAATTTTCGATTCTTTACTGTCTAAAACATTTTTTTTTGTTGGCATCACTGTCTGAAGGAAGCATCTTTTGCCAAGAAATATCCCCAATTGATGGATGTTAAGTACTGTTTCTCAGAATCACGAAAATCTCAGCGGTTTTTATACAAATGAAATAGGATTGTATATGTCGTAGGAAGATTTGATAATTCGAATCTTCGCGAAAATCCTAGGGTTATCGCGAAAACATGGATAATTACACAATAGTGAAAACAAAAGATAGGTTTTTAGCGAAAAAGCTAGTCGTAATCTAGTAAAATTAGATATCCTTAGTTCCTATTAGTTTAAAATTAATTATTATTTTATAGTTAAGTTAAATAACATGCGTTAATGATTGACATTTAAAGTTTAACTAATGAGAAAAAGGGGGCTCCGAACGACCAGTCAGAGTTCACTTCATGATAGCTAACGTTCTGTTAACCATTGTCTAATCGCAAAATCCCTAGGATTTTCGCAAAAAAACGTATTATCAAATCATCCTACGACATATATAGCTTCTCCGAACGGCTTTCATATTATGGTATGGGCGGAATTTTCCTGAATCTAATTTAATGTAATTCAGTAAAGCTTTGATTTTCCCTGTAGTATTGGATTTTCATGTCAAGTGGCATATTGTTCGCAAACTCAATATTGAACAAGGAAATTATCCCAACAGATATGGAAGATCAAACTTCTATCCATTGTCATTTTGCACGGGAAGTGGGAACCCATTTTTTTTTGTTAATATCTTTGTAAATGTTGTTCAGTTTCGTTGACTGAGTATATAAGCCTTCAATTTCGGCAGGAATCATATCCAATCATAAACAAACAGTTACAATTTTTCAAATAATATCTTTGTAAATGTTGTTCAGTTTCGTTGACTGAGTAAGCCTTCAATTTCGGCAGGAATCATATCCAATCATAAACAAACAGTTACAATTTTTCAAATTCAAATTAACAAGGAAATTAGGTTAGTACCTATTCAGATACGTCCTATTGTCGTTTACAGGTAGGAAGTTCCTTTGATGTTTGAAATTATATGTATAGCTTCAGCTTTCAGTAACAAAAGTAAGTACCCGTCTAGACTGTTTTAAGTAGACAAGCCGGTGTTATGCTTTCCGGCGTCGCAGTGTCTGCATTTTAACTACCATCACAGTATTATAAAATTGGCATTAAAATTAAATAAAGAAAAGTGGTATTTATTAAAGTAGTATTATAGTTTCTAATCTTATACTTATTTAAACTACTGCTGAATTATTATAGAATTCTACTTTTTGCGCCGTCTCAACTCAATCTTCAATATGAAGATGGAACCTCATGATGATGATGAACTCAATCTCAACCGATGCGGTACCCCGTATTTATATATTACCCCATATCATAATACCATATAGTATCTTATTAATATTACTCCCATATATTTATTATGGGTAGGATAAAAAATCTTTGTAATACACACAAATTACAAAGTTCATGATTTACAACAGAATAGGATGCTTTAACCAACTTTTTAATATTAAATACAACAGACTTTTAATTCATGGCGTTTTGACGTTGAATATTTTATTATTTTTCTGTACCTACAGGATGGGTAAAAAAAACCGCAAACCAAAAAACCGCTTCCCGAACGACTCGTACGATGTGCACCGGAAATCATTATAATGTGGTGGTCGGTGCCAGCATGTCTGGCTGAATATTCCTATTAACTTATAACCCTGGCCTCAAAAATAATATTAGTATTTTTTAGTATTTTATGTAATTTATAGGACACACATACGATAAATTAAAAAATATATAGGCTGGGACATGCTTTGAAAATGTAAGTTAGACTAAACATATTATTCAGTTCTTGTATTTAGTTATCAAAGAAATATAAACGATAGAGCCGTATTTATTTTTTTGTTTTTTATTGCGTTTTACAGCGATTATTCTTGTGTGAAATTGGAATATACTCTAAATAATATTTAAATCTTCTAACCATGACCGAATAATAAAATTATCATCAAAGTAAAATAATATTATTATAAGAAAAATTAATAATTTGCCAACAAAACTGTTTGCAGAATCATAAATTCAGGGATTCTGTTTATCTCATTTATAAGCGTGAACAAGAAAATTATGTCATGTGACGAAACAGTGGCTTCTGAAAACATCGAAATGTGTTTTGAGGTTAACTCGTTCGCGGAAAAAAATGGCGGGAAAACTGCATCCCGAGCCAAAATAATGTAGAGCACGTGTGTTTGGATAATAAATAAACCGTATTTATAAGGTATTTATTTTGACAGTATAATAATGTGTTGTCATTTTTATTATGATAGAAATAAATGCATCTTTTCAGAGATAAGTAGGTATTTGTTATAGCTTGTTGACCTATTTTGAGCGATTGTTTATTTAAGTAAGTAAATTAAATACTAACTACTAGCCTGAAAATGTTTCTACCTAACGGTAAATCAAGTTTTCGGGTATCAATGCCGAGCCGAGTACTAAGGCCCGTATTTATAATCAGCTCTCAAGAGTGACAGCGAGTTTGAGTTCGTATCAGAAATTTCATTCCAGTACAAAATTACCTGTAAAATCCGCACTCAATATTGCGCTCAATCTTGAGATCGCTTTATAAATACGAGCCTAAGTAATCTACTGTTTACATAATGTAACGTTGAATGGTTTTTGTGTCTCAAATACATAATGCATTCTTGCCCTTCTTATTCTGTTTGAATTTTATACATTGGGAGAAGTTGCCAGAAAATAGGTGCTAAGATAAGTACATACTACAAATTAATTCAGACTTGGAAAAAATCTTTAAATCATGAGAAATATAGGTAAGAAACGGTTTGTCAGGCTGTTTATTCATAAAATTATGAAAAAACCACATGGCAAGATTTTTCACAGCGTTATTATTGTTTGAAATTGTGATAATACCACAGAACATTTTCATTTCTAAACATCATTATTGAAGTTTTGAAATTTTAGCCAATTAACTTGACTTAAAATAACAAAGTCCACGCATTGAAAATTCAACCTTAAATTCAAGCTCTTAAATGTCAATTTTAGATTGGCAAAGTGCATTTCGTTTATAAAAGAAGTTTGAGTTTATTTTGACGTCAAATCCATGTCAAATCGAAGTCGCAGAACAAAATCAGTCAAAACCAAATCACATGTAAAGTGTGACATGAAACTGAATAATGTAACATACAAAACTGTACCATCCCGTTACATGCTTACAGATACAGTTTCATAAGGTAACGGGCGCGTTCCAATTTTGAAAATAATACGACACCAATTACAGTTAGGTGTGCTGTGTGATGGCCAGTCTTATTTTAGCCTGAATAAATAAAATATGATTTTGATTCGAAGGTTCTTTACACAGAGTAAACAGAATCTTATATCTCATGTTTGTGTCGGATGCACTGACACATACAAACATAATAGTCACGCCTGTATCACTTACTTTGTAGAAAGAGCGTGAAAGACCGCATAATAAGGCGTTTTCGCTCATGTATGGCGAGTTTTGAGGGTCATTATAGAAAATACGATCTGTGTTTTACTGATAGTTAGTCTTACCTACGCATAAAATTATATTCATCGAAACCCTCGTCTCCCATACTACTGACTGATTACAGTATGTCGGAGAAGTGAACTGCTGGAACATTCTATGTTTTTCTATCGCTCTCAGTCCAGCATGGAAGATGCACCTACTCGCCCTTATTTATCACAGGTAATAAACCTGTTATCAATATATCAAAACGCAAACAGACATTCTTATCGGAAAATCTTGTGATCAGGACTGCATTGTCTAAGTATAAACAATCTTGAAACGTAACAGTAACACAAATAAATTGTTGTGTCTTGGCAACAATCAAAAGAATTCCAACGCTCCAATTCTATTTTTGCGAAAAGGCAGGCCTATATCGCCAAGTAGGTAACTTCCAGGTAAACTTTGGGTAGAACAGTTTTTTTCTTTCTTATACATACATGCATACTATCACGCATGTATCCGTAATAGGGTAGGCAGAGCGTCAATGACCAAAACAAAGGTCGTTTCGCCACGTCTGACAAGATTAAGAAACTGTATATTGCTTTAGTGACAGGTTGTTAGCCCATCGTCTAAATTGCAGTATACTGAAACCCTCGAATCCCTAAGCTGTTTTTACAGCGTGCCCGGGCGGAGATGCAGCTGGCACATTCTATGTTTCTCTATCGCTCCCAACGTAGGATGGAAAATAATTTTCTTTTTTATACTAACTTTAAGCAGAAACTGACATAGGTACTGTTTCTTAAAATAACATCATTGTGTATATGTAAATATTGTTGATATTTGATTCAAAGATCTTTTAGATTCTGCGCAGAAAAATGACCTTAGTCACCTACTCCTGTGATCTGGTTCGCAGACACAGTTTTTCCGACAGTTCGGACAGTCTGACCAGGTTTGTAAACATTTAGAACGTTTTCGAGGATATGATGATTAGCACCAGTGTGTCAGTACCATTGTTTTCAGCGCGTTTCATGGAAATGTCTGTTTGCTCAAAAAATATGAAGAGTTCTTTTTATTTTATACCTATTGTTAATATTTTTTTTATTGTTTCACCTAAAGTATGTATAAAAACAGATAAATTAAATTTCGTAACTGTAATTAATTTGTCTACACTACAATATTTCAGTTCAGTCATCATTTCATTACTTAGGTATACTATAGTTATTTATAAGTAGAGCATTATTTTAGTTTAAAGAAATCAGACGTTAAAAGAAATCTGTAAGTTGCTAGGCAAACTCATTATTATGTAATAGATTGCATTTTTTTTTATCACAGGTGTCAAAAATTTGCTAAATTGCACCTGCACTGCGTCAAGTGAAGATCTAGATAAATAGGCATTTAGAAAATTTTTCTTACGTGTTGTTGCGTAATGGCTAACGTAGGGTTAAATATTTAGACAGCACGTGTAATAAAGAATAGGTAAGGTAGGTAGTTAATTTGTTATTTATATAATACCTAGGGTAAATTTACTAATTAGGGTATTAAGGAAGACCACCCGTATTGCCATATTTATCACATTTAACTGCTTTCTTGATAAAGTTTGGTCTGAGCTTTGGGCTCACGATCAAGTCGCGAGTAAATGGTTAAACATATTCATAAGATTGAAGCATTGGGATGGATGGCATTGTCAAGCAAGCATACGGCTCACCCTGATGGTAAGCAGCACCGTAGCCTAAATATAACAGCTACTACACTACCTACTATATCCCACTAGATTCTAGTGGAATAACAAAGCGCGTTGCACTCCGTGATACCTAGGGTGGATAGTATCATTAGCCAGTAGTATTGCTGGCTCGCGTAAAGGTGGTTTATTTGAGTATAAGCTTACATGTTGTCGTTAAATATTACGACTGGTCACGACCTAAGACGCCTAATGACGTCAAACACTGTTTTGGACGCGCGTGTAAGACAAACAATCGTAGATTGTTCTATTTTATTGCTTTGGTTTGTATAACTATTATTTAACAGTTAACTCGGATAAGTTAGTAACAAAAAAAGGACGTAAAAAATAACTATACGATTAAGCGGCTTGATAACCTGGCAAAAGCCTAATCTAGGATTGGATCTGGTTTCCCTTCTGGGTTGCGGAGGTCAGATAGCAGTCGCTCTGTGTAAAAAGCAGTTCAATCACCTAGATTGTAGCCGTCCCCGTGAAATACGGGAAAAGGCTAGAAAGATGATGATGACCTATAAAATAAAGTCTGACGCCGCCTTCTGTAACGCGAGCGCAAAACTGATTTTCATGCAGTTTTCACCATGATGGATGGATAGTAAATTGACTAACGAACGCCGGCATAGTCAACTGACTATTATCATGATCAATAATATGGGCAAGTTACTACTGAGTCTCTCTTGTTTAGTTCCGTTTGCAGGCAGGAGCCATGTGGTGGTAAATGTGAATCATGTCTATCCATAATATCCTCAAAATCAAAACAAATCCGCTTACACGCGTCGCTGTGACAGATTCGTCTACACGCGCCATGTTTTATCGACTCAGCATTCGTGTCGCGACACGGGCTAAACGCACGCAAGCGCAAATTTTCGCACACATGAACTTGCGAACGTGCACTTTTCAAAACAACACGATAATTCGTTAACGGTTACTTTGCCCTTATCTACCTTTACGTACACGTGAGCCGTGCCATTTCACGTAAGGAAAGGAATTATAAATACTGATAATAGTACGGTTATAACAGCCATAAACAGTCCAGCCGCTAGACAAGGACATTTTTTCTTACTTACTTCGGTTGCTAGGCGGACGGATAGACGTCTTCTTCTACTGTCGTGTGCTTCGAGTCGATTGACCCGATGAACCCTGGTGTCAGAGTTTTTAAACCGTCTAATAGCACAGCTAAAAGGGCTCTGGATAGTTTGTGTAACGACCTAACGACCACTATCAAAGACAGCGACTGGGACCGACGGCTTAACGTGTCCTCCGAATCCTTTTTCTTTTCGGACAATCAGGTGATTCAGCCTGCAATGTCCTAACCAAACCAAAAATCTCACAAAGTGATAAATTAACAAATATCAACTTTGTGTTCCCTGGGAATCGAACCCAGGAGCTCCGGATCGAGAGTGTGCCACTAGAGGGAGGCAGTTAAACCAGTGCAGTAAAAGATTTTATATTTACAAGGAACGATGCTGCCTATTCTCTGTCATGATTCATCCCTTTTATGACACCCTCGGAAAGAAAATGGGAAAACCATGGGGTTGGTCAGCAACGAAAATTAACAACATTCATAAAAAATTCTTCTGGGAAATAAAATAATTGACTTTCCCATACAACATAACTACTTCGATTCGAATACACATTTGTATTGTATAATTTTTAAGGCCTGTATTTATGATCAGCTCTCAAGAGTGACAGCGAGTTTATGTTCGTATCAGAAATGTAATTTCAGTACAAAACGGCTTTTCAAACCCATACTTAATATTGCTCTCAATCTTGAGATCGCTTCATAAATACGGGCCTAAGAATTCCTGTGTGAAAATTGTTCAGTATTGTTTATTGAGAGAACCCCTTTAATTTTTCGGGACTGTCTGTCTCTCACAACATAACCTTCAGTTACAAATAACTAAGCACTTTTATATAAAAATACTATTGTGAGGTTAAATTGCCTCGAACACTAAGAATAGGGAAGAGAATTACCTGAAAAATCCGGAGCAAATGATGTCCATTCATTTACCGTGGAAACATCTGCAGCCGGTTCCATTAGCTCGGATTACGGATGGTGTAGTGGATAGGGCCGCGGCCTTCTGTGCAGAAGGTCGTGGTTCAAATCCCACCACGTACCAATGTGTTTTTCGGTTTTCGAATATCATATGTAAAGGAAAACATCGTGAGGAAACCTGCTCACACCTACGAAGAAATTCAAAGGTTGTGTGTAACCTAATCTAGGATTGTGTCTGGTTTCCCTTCTAGGTTGCGGAGGTCAGATGGCAGTCGCTCTGTATAAAAACCAGTACCTTCGTTCAATTTCCTAGATTAGGTAGCCGACCCCGTGAAATACAGGAAAAAGGCTAGGAAGATGATGAATAGAAACGCTTTATGTGGAAGACGAGTAGTAGGTAAGACCATCATCCCTATATCTTCAAAGAATGCTTTATGTTTGGAGAAAGTGCGCAAACTGAAAAGAGTTGCTCAGACAACTAACTTTCCAAAAAACAAAAAACTGTGGAGATGAAAAATATAATTTACTTCTCCATACAAAATGATTACCAGTTATCACTTTGTTTAGACTGAAAATAATATATGTTTTATATTTTAGGTACCAGAAAGGAAATTAAATCGATTAAAACAATTAAAACTTATAGAATTTCAATATTTTAATGGAAATTTTTAAACCGATGACCCGATGTAAACAAAATTATGTTATCAGCAAAAACAATTGAAATGGAAACTAATTTCCTTTATTTCCGTTCACGTTTGGGGCACGTTTTTACCTACCGATAATAAGAAGTAGTAAATGAATGATTGAACAACAAACATACTGTAGGTCATGGAATTTTCTTCTATCGTTGTGTTTGAGTCAACATTATAGTCTCTGGCTAAGAGTTAAATAAAATATCTAGTATATCAAATCAGGTGATTCAGCCTGCATCATCCTAACTTTTTATACTGTAGTTTCGTTTTTTCCTTAAAATATGGCACCCTGCTTAGTAGATCTCGATATACGAGTAACATGGGGAAGGTAGAGTCAACTACGTATTACTATAAAATTGACGTTATTTTATAACATGATGATGAAACCGCAGCAAAATGATTATATCTAGCTGTACCAGAGAACCCTTTATTTAACATCCTGTATGTAATATAACCGCAGAGCTGGCAACACAGCACGTGGCTAACCACGGGCCGTCCTGCATGTGTTCGACCATGCAGATGATAGATATTTACTCATAAACGGACCATTATATCCTATAATCCTATAATTGTTATAATCGACGTGCGTTTAGCATTCATTTTGTAGCAAGGAGCTGTTTCGTAAGTTATGCATTTTTAAAGTAACATAAATTACCAATGAATTAATAATTACTTAGGTTAGGTTAGCTACTAATATATAATAATTAGTAAGTATAATATAATAGAATTGTTTATGTATTAGATAATCTCTGTGGCCCCATCTATCTGGGGTCATTTGTGATCTTTAATATATGTTGTTGTTGAGTCTCAATGTAATGATGAACTACGATAAACTATTGACTCATTTCTTAGTTTATGGACCTCATCATAAACAACCTTGTTTAAGATTTACCTAAAACTGCGTAGTTTCAGTAGTCAGTAGTACGTTTTGTCTGTAGCATGTCTGCTGTCACTTCACACTGACAACTCACTAAAAACAAAAGACTATTGACAACTTTACCGTTACCCGTAACAAAATTAGTCTTTCAATATAATTTCCTCCTGAAGATCCTTTATCGGCCTGCAAAGTTAAGCTAGTCTAGTAAATGCAAGGCTTGCCAAGAATCCGTCACAACTTGTCACTCATTTTGGTGCGTTTTGGTCTTACCTTGGCCTGGCACTTTCAGGATTGCGTAGGAGTCGAGTAATTGGACATCGTCATGCTTAGGACGTGCTTGGTTCATTGGAAATACGTTTTTATACTGTGTACTTCCAAGGAAATCATCTACCGCTTTTTGCACTGAATCATACATATCGGTGGATAAGAAAGCACTAAAAGTATCTTATTTCAATCTTAACTCGGTTTTTATATACGATCAACAATGCAAGCTCAGCCTCAAACAAAACACTACAATCGAAATAAGTACATCAAGCTAATATGTACCGGACTCCAGTGGGGTTTGGTTGTTTTTGCAGGTCGAGCGACCTCAAGTTGCGTTGTCTACTCGCATCACCAAACGATCGTTCAGCTGGAGATATCGAAAAAATTGGCTGTGATTGCACATCACAGTCAGGACAGTCCGTTGTGCAGGAGACTGCAATGCGAAGGAGTTGCTGACCATCAGGCACAATAATGCTCAGTTGTCCGGAGTCGCTCAAGGAAGCCTGTGAACATCCAAGGTGACTTCTGAACTTCTAGAAAGGGATGGTTGGCTAATGAAGCTAACTGTCTCATCTACGCATAAGGGAACACCTAAGAGTCTTATGCGGAAAAGGGAGCCCTGAACAATACAATACAATAGCCATAGGCTCTGATACCGATGCCCGGGGTGATACGCTATGATGTACATCATTACTAATCTCAAACCATCCTATCATGCTGGTAGGTCGAAACGCCCAAAATACCCATTTAAAATAGGAACCAGAAATTCAAAGACAATATAAAGACAGATTAACAACACAATCGTCGGACAATAACAGTTGTCCAAAAATACCGTCCACGGTGTGACTGACACGCCCACGTTCGCAACTCACGCGCAGATTCTAAATTTAAAACACATTAACCATTCAGATCGAGGATTTGGTCTGAACTGTAAATGTAGGGTTGTCTAAGTCTACTGTGTTACATGAAGTTTACTCGTAAAATCAGGCATATTACTATTGATTCAGTGAGAGCACGTCTTAACAAATTATTGCCATACCTTTCCTCTCTCACAGGATAGAAAATGACAGGTGAATGATTTCTTTAGTGTCTCAATAGATACAAAGAATCTGCAAAATAAGCAGTTTCCATCCTTCAGTCCAATTGAAAAGTATGCCAATCTATCCACGTGTAGAAACAATCAGCCGCTATTCTGCCAAATAGGCGCAAAATGGCTGACCTGATGATGAGCCAGCAGATCAGGTGAATGCACTTGTCATGAGAAACTCAGTTACGTAAAGTGAGAAACTGCTGAACACGAGTCTGAAGTTAATCTGCTTTACAAGGTTGAGTTTTTTATGATAAATGTGAAGTCACGCCTATATTTCTTAAGGGTAAGCAGAATCTCAAACGTCACATAAAGTCGTTTGCGCTACAACTGTGGTTGCCCGACCATATCGCGCGCAACAAAATAAGTCCTAGATTGCAGTGAGGTGAAAAAATAAGGAAAAATTGAACAACTACCGTACTTGTTTTCCACTATCGGAAGGAATATCATCATGTTTGGCAGTAATTCGGAAACTTTTATTATTTTCACTCTTTTTTAAAATAAAACTTACGTAATCTTAATAAATTTCTTAACAAACTATAGATACCTAAATTCTATAATTAGTCACAGCATTATCTAAGAGAAAACATTATACATCATAAATTGTCTATGAGAGATAAGTAGCGTCTGAGTTTGTAAGATAACTTGCTATCAATCATTGCAAAATCACGCGACTTGAGATTATTTCAAAACTTTTGGTTTTAAGAACTACCGTTTTTCATTAAAGTGATAGGATTTTTCTTAACAAGCCGGCCAGAGAGTGAAAAATGTAGCGAATTTACCCAGAAGCCTCGAAGGCCCTATTACCACAAAATGATGGTTTTGGCATCGGACTCCAGTGAAAAATGTAGCTGTAAATTATCTGATGCATTTTCCATGGCAAGTAATTTTTTCTTCTCTTTTTATTTCGATCTATGTTCCTTATGGAAAGTTGTTCAGTTTAATGGATATATCTTATCCCTTCAGGATGCATTACTCTTTCTGTTACAAGTGGTATATTAAAATATACTAGATTTTATCTAAACTTATAAAATCGTTTGTCCTTACTGACTGACTGACTGATTCATCAACGCAGAGCCTAAACTACTAAAGCTAGAATCATTAAACTTAGAGAGCAAGTTCCTCTTATAACGTAACCTCCCACTAAGAAAGGATTTCCGGATTTTCCCTCCCTAAACGGGTAAAAAGGGGGGTTGAAGTTTGTATGAAAGTCCGTCAATTTTGAAGGTAGGATCTTTAAATTTTGTATTTAGGCTAATGATTAAAAAATAATTTATACGTGTTTCAGCATTTTTGCATTTTTTACCCCTAAAAGGGTTAAATAGGGGATGGAAGTTTGTATGGAAATTCCGTCAATTTTGATGGCAGGATCTTCCAATTTTGTTTTTGGGCTAAAGATTAAAAAATAATGAACACGTGTTTCAGCGTTTTTGTATTTTCCACCCCTAAGGGGGTTAAATAGGGGATGGAAGTTTGTATTGAAATTCCATCAATTTTAAAGGTAGGAACAGCGCGGGAACTCAATCCCACGGGAAAACTCTTAGCTGCGGGTGAAACCGCGGGGCGGAAAGCTAGTTTTCTATACAATTCATACTAACAAATAACTTACTTGGATGTGCTAGCTATGCTGGCTGATGAAAGTCAAACCTTGGAAGTCATATAAAGATAAAATTATCATAACACAATATTATCTTTGAATCAAACTGCATAATGTCAAAAAAATAATGCCAAATAGCCGCAGCTGCGGACCGTTACCGTTTAATCCAAAATGGAATTAGAATAAAAAATACAGATAACTAAAACAATGACGTGAATTGGAGCCACGTGCTTTTAGAGTCGACCTTCTGATTCATAATTCTTTCAGCATTAACTTTACCGTTACCAAAATCAGACAATGGCGTTAATTCGGTTAGCACACGATAAATAAAATAATATTAGTTAAAACTAAAATAAGTCTAATTTTTCTATCATCTTATTCTTCTTCTGTCGTGTGGGTTTACTTTTGTTTGATAATGACGCCTGATTTATAATGCAGTCAAATTAAATGTTTTTCAAATATATTTGAAGACTTTTAATTCGTGCAATGTAATAAGGTATCGAGTGTACTAATTCATCTAAAATCATAAAACCCTTGATTTTTTAAAAGAATTCTAGCTGACAGCATCAAAAATATTTTCCTTGACTCTCGTGTTCCGTCGCTTTTTCTGGTCTCTTTCTCTCGTTAAAAATATACAAAAATAAACTTATTCTACTTATGTAGTTAAGTCGTATGCCAACCGAATCGACACCGGTATTATCATTCACTTTTGGTTTGATACACGTGACAGTTGTCTGACCTTTCGGATCCTTTTATTTCAATACGGTCAGCCGACCCTTTCAGAACCCGGGGGTGAACAATTTGTAAACAACACGTGTTTCGGAGGGCACGTGAATCGAAAGGTTGAGATACTAGGAATAGATAACAGTAAATAAGGACTTTTTCAAATGTTTATGTTCAAAAATATGTTAATACACTTTTTAGAAGTGCCTTTACCACCGCTTTTTACAAAGTAAAGTGAAGTAAGAAAAAACTACATAAGATTTTCCTTATCGCTTTCAAAAGAACTGTCTGTTTGTTATTTATTCTACCTGAGTCTACAATATTAATACCTAGGAGAATGGAATATCACCATCGACACATTTCCTTATTTACCTTCAACAGGTTAGGTAGGTAACTTGATATTTTTGTGCTATTTTTTATGTTAATAGTTTTTATTTAATCAAAACATGATAATTTATTATTTTTATTGTAAATATGTTGAAAGAATAAATGCGAATGTATAAATCTACTTTACATAGGTACTATCTTCCGTGAAATTATTGGGTAACTATAGATTCGTGTGAATTGAAGCTAATTTCATTTCAATTCTAACAAAAAAACATATACATTTACTAATTAATGACATCGCAACGTGTTGTAATTATAAATGTATGTACATCATATCATAATTAATTACAATAAAATTCACGTTACAAAGTCGCATGTGCACGCGCATGTAAAGCGCCTAGTTACCACCTAGCAAGGATACAGCTTAGTCATGCATGAAGTAGGTACATACAGGTCATACAGACCTACGCTAGGAATCATATTATACATGCAATACCGCGCATGACTGTGATTGCGCAATAAATACTACAATTAAACCAAATCAGTAGTGGAATTCTATGATACAGCTTATTTTATTATAAATCCAGTGCATAATTTTTTTGTAATTCTCATCCTACTTGCAACTTTCCCAAAATTTTTGAGACAGCAGTTTAATTTTTTTATAAATATACTCTCGTGTCCATCTTGTGCATTTCGAGTCGATCGACCCTTAGTCCATCGAATAAAAAGAATTAGTTACCTAATGCTTAAAAATTACAACTTATTTACATAATAAACTGGACTAGGCAGTTTGACCGCAGAATATACAAACCCAACACAGTACACACAACATATTTGCATGATACAAACTCTCTACATTGATACGTAAGTAGGTATTCCGTATCGTGGTATTTCAGAGTGCTTGCCTTGGCCATGTATGGGGATAAACTTTTGACTTATTACCATATTTGGTCATATAGGAACATAATCGATAACGGTACACGTAATATCGTGACATTGGCATTACACAAGGATTGTAGAGCCGAAGAAATTGTGGCAACTACTTGGTATGAACCGGTTCCTTTTCGGTGTATCACGGTAATTTTTCGCCCATGGTGCCCATGGTTTCACCTGCGCTGCGACTGAATGAGTTTTCATATTTTGACCAATGTTTATTGGGGAAAGTTTTTTCAGTTAAGGTTAATGTTTGTGTCTTAATATATTTCTAACATCTTTGTACAACATGAATGCAAATAAAGAATTGAGTATTGAGTAAGTACTTAACTATATGGGGTGTAAGGGACAGCGTACCAGAAGAGTTGCTCAGTTAACGAACCTGAACAACTTTTACCAGGAAATTCTCTCAGGAAATAAAAAAATATTTTAACTTTCCCATAAAAAAGGAATCTCGAGCAGACAAATTGTATGTAAAAGCAAAAATAAATTCATTTCGAGTTGAAAGTTGTTCAGTTATCAATTTCTGGTACGCTGTCCCTTACACCCGGTATAGGTAGAATCATCTCCTTTGGCGTTAATTGATTAAACCTAGAAATAGAACTAAGCAGCTTAAGAACTAAGTAAGAAAGTGATAACTCACACGTGTCAGACACTTTCAAGTAGGCGCACTGCACACGTGTCTCAATAAAATTATTCCATTAAAATTAATGGATCATGTTGCTGCGTTGCCTTTTATGTTAGAGAATACACTTACCTACGTAATTTGATAATTTAAAGTACTTTTGCGCTCGAGTGAAATTTGACGATGGAAAGCTTTTGGGTTGTAATAAAAGTAGGTACCTAATACTGCAAGAGACGTAATTTTTTTTCAAACACACGACTCTACCAAATTCTTTATTGTACGATACAACATGGTAGCGATTTCTACCAGGTAACCTTTTGTAGAGAAAATGAATAGGTAGTATTTTAAATAAACATTAGACCAGAGCGCAGAGTACCGAAATTTATTTTCAATTATGTATGAGCTAAAATAGCATGGATTATGATGTATTTAGCTTTTTATCCTTTTTCTTCTTCAAGAATTCAAGAAAAAAGCTTTTTATTGAATGAGAAGGCACAATTTTACAATAGAAACGTATCTTAACTTAAAATATTGGTTAGTATGGCTCGTATTTATAAAGCGATCTCAAGAGTGAGAGCAATATTAAGTATGGATTTGTCAGATCGTTTCGTACTGAAGTGACATTTCTGATACGAACTCAAACTCGCTGTCACTCTTGAGAGCTGATTATAAATACGAGCCTATTATGTCTAGGTTGTGACCCTAACCTCTCGTCCTCCTGATGTCCTAAACTTATATTTATTTATAGCCCCCTCTGTCAATTGGATAAGTGTTCTATTTTTTTTATACGGGTCTAAATAAAGATGTCTGACGTCAGTGCCTCGAGATGACCGCTTCCGCAGGAAAATGTACGATATATCGTCGCATCGCAATCATATAACGCATGCGCAGGGAGCTTGTTGTGCTTAAAGTACGACGCAAATTGTCAAAGATATAGGTGAATAGCACTGCCACTAAAAGACGGCCAAATAAACTTTCACTGAAAGTAAATTACGGAGTAGTGAGAGTATCAACTGAAATAATTCAGCATAGAAGTGTATAGTCTAGTATCAAAAAAGATCCTAGTCGAATTTCATAATATTTCAGCTGGTATATTTTTGAAGATTGACATTCTGAGTGCTACTTTATATAACAAATAAAAATAAAATAAATAATTATATAGAAAAAAGTTCACGTGGGCGGGATTTGGACCCACGACAATCTATGCCGCAGCTTTTACCAACTGCGCGTGGAGCCAGTTGAAGAGTTACTTAAAGTAAACATTTTTTCTGATGATGAATGATGACTGGGTTACATTACAAGTTTCTATTAACTTCCTTCCATTAATAAAGAAGTTACAAAAACACCGCTTCCACGTTATGGGAAAATCTCAAGTGAATAAAGACTTTCCAGGAAAATGAACACCTGTCTCTACTTACGCTTAAGCTTATATACAGGATGTTAATTTAATTGCCATATCTCAATGGATGTTTTAGTTCGATAAAGGATCACATGTCTTTTTTTTTCTGAGAAACGGTATTTTTATACATTTCCTTTCCAAATTTATGTGGCTGTAAATAAATATTACTTGCATAACATAAAAACATACCAATTCAGAAATAACAACTTCTCAAACAATCGCATCATGTTTGTAACAAAAAAGCCATAAACCCAATCAACAGTTACAATAACGTTATATAACGAGTTATAAAACAGAAAACTGCGATCGATTTATTTATTTTTTATCGGCGGCAAGTAAACAAGCATTGACATTTTCAACAATGTCTACGGTGACGTCATTGATAAGGAAAGTCTTCGTGGTTACAATTTACCTACGTCACAACCTAAAGATTGTAAGGATCTTTTTTTAAAATTTTAACATTTACAACAACTTTCTCTGTGATAAAGATATGCTAAAATAAATATTGTAGATATCTTTATTATCTTATTTAAGCTATTACCCATAGTTTATAATAACGCCTTATATTTTTCGTTACTTAGTTGCTAGGGCAAGTATTTTTCACCATGTCTAATTTTTAGATAATTCATCGCCTAAATTATTGGCTATACTTATCAAAATCCCTCAGGTCTTCATATCTCCGGTCTTTTTTATTCTACGCCCGGGAAGAAAACCAGCTGGTATGTACATATTTATCTATGTTTTATCATCTCACAGTCTACTTATACAGGGTGTAAAAAAAAGTACTGCGTTCCTTTTAACCACATGTTCTACTGATGATACCATACAACTTTCCCAAAGCAGAAAAAATTTAGCTCGAAAATAAAATTCGCCTTTTCCATACAAAGATGCTTTCCGGGATCTGAGGTTTTGTACACAAGTTTTGTTGACAAGGCAAAATTTTATTCCGAGCTAAAAATTTTGTGCTTTGGGAAAGTTGTTTGGTATCATCAGTAGAACATGCGGTTGAAAGGAACGCAGTACTTTTTTTTACACCCTGTATAATGTTTTGCGAAATGCTATAGAAATAGAAGGCACCTCACTACGATGAGAAAATCCGATAAAACCACCCGAGCGGAATTCAAACAATTTTCCATTCAGTACAAGGAACGTGTCACACGTGTAGTGTATATACGGGTGACGTCATCGCACGCGTGTGTACCACGGCTGCAATATGCCTGAAACATATACGCTTTGCTTGTCGTAGCAAGCATGTGACATAATACTGAAATTAATGCGATTATAAGTTGCGTAATGCAATTATAGGTAGATAAGGTACGATGTTGTGCCTAAATTGTTGCTTGAAACTTGTTGTATGTGTGTGTGTATCGTCTACACATTACAGCCTAAAAATCTGCAGATTAATAAAGTGGTCATGATCAGGTAAAATTAAGTTATAAAGACTGACTACAGATTGAGTAAATACGTACTTAAGTAGTACCAAGAAACTGCTATATTACGATTTGGTAAATAATTTTTTTGCACATTGACAAAACATAAAATGTGCCCTTTCTTTATGTATAGAATAGGAAACGGCCACCTTGAAATCGCGTAATATCTACAATCTTGAAGCTTCCTCAAAAGTGTTGATTTGAAGCAGTCAAGATCATCTTAAACCAACAGCCGATGACGTGGGAGTACCAACAGTACCAACAGTACAAAATCCAAACGGAGGCAAATCTCATTGACCTCTCAGCCAAGGAGAAGGCAAAACTAATATTATAAAAATAAGATGGTGCGTCATAGTTAGTATCTCATCTCAGTAAAAGATTTAGTACATTAGTAGGTATTTAGTACCTATTTATCAACACTTAATTTTAAACTGTCGCTGTTATTTTCACTATAACTATAAGACATTTTACGGGTTTCTTTTATTAATTTTACCTATTTATCAATATGAAAATGTATCGGACAGCATTTCTATTCATCGACTTCTAATTTATATAAACAGAAAATAGGCTGTAGGCAGGTATTCCTATTCTATTGTGTGAAAGTAGACTGAAAATCAGTTTTTTCACGTCACGTAGTACCTAACAGGATCGACTCTTCATATTTTAGAATGATTAAAAACGGGAAATTTACCGTGGTTTTTGTTAATTTTCCTTGTACATACGTAACACCAAAACCATACGGGAAAACTCGAGAACGATAAACTTAGTAAGTACCTAAGCTCATTAAAATTAACTAACTAGGCAAAATCTTAGCCTTGTTTGACATAACCTGTAGCTGTAGGTAGGTAGACCTTATGTAGGTGTATAGTTGAACACATGGTTTACTTAAATGGCAATTTTAAATATCAAGGATGAGTTGAGTAGGAGGGATAAAGATAGGTCTTATCAAAATGCCAAGAGGAACGACTTTCTACACTTATGTTTGAGATAAATGACACATTATTTGACCTATAAAAAAAGGTAGACATAAACATTAATTAAATACTTCGCTTCGTAAAATGTAAATATTTTTCATAAAGAAATGAAATAATGCAATTTTCCACGTTAAAGGTGTTTTTCACTGACTGTCATATTCTTTATTAAATGAAATGTTAACACTGTTGTTTTTGTGTTACCATTATTTCCCATTATTTACCACTCTATAGATCATAGGAAAATAATACTTATTATCTGTTATGGAAAACAAAACACTTGATTATATTGGCCGATTAGTGGCTTAGCCTCATGATATTTACCCTTGGTACAATGAACTGCATATATTTACTTTATTTCTACCACAAACAATAATATTATGGCTGCCTTTAAAAATAAATTTTCGTGGTATCCTACGCACTTAATTTCCCAAAAATATACTTACAATACAAATAAATAGAAATACGTATGTGTGACATGGCATGTTTATTAATTAGGGTATGACGTATTCAGATATACCTAAGTACGAGTACATACACAATATCAAAAATACATAAAGTTTACATTTTACACTCAGCACTTTACCTTTAAATATGTTATTGAGTGCTAAGTCACAAAATTAGGTTAGGTTAGGTTAGGTAAGTATACAAGTAATGAGTATAAAGAAAATATATTTCGTTTATCCTTTAAGTATCCGCTGTTAACCCTCTCAATATTCTTGCGTAGGATGTTTGTATGCAAATCTATGTATTACGTATGTCTCATTGATTTTCTGTTTACCTCAATCATTAACAATAGTAGTACGTGCGAGTGATGTTGATAGGTAAAAAACCTAGTGACGTCATTATCAATAATAATTACGAGTGATGAGATGACAATGGGTGAAGAGCAAAGGTTGAGATGTACATAGAAAACTTTGTTGTTTATTATTCATTTATAAAAAACAACCTTGTTAACAAATAAGGCAATAATGGGAGTTCGTCCTCATGGCCGTGAGGATTATTTCAAATATAAACTTTATTTGACACGATAACTGTCATATTTATACAAAATTAAACTTAAATATTATCATATTTATTACCTTTTGTATTTGCTCCCAATCTTTGTCAACTTCTCCACGCGGAACCAAACAAACTACAAAATGTATTGATAGTAAGTAATATTTTATTAAAATGTCTACCGTAGCAACTCCACCTCCAGTTTATAAATAGATATTGCAAAAAGTTTGAAAAAGCCATCTAAAAATAAACCTTCAGATATTCAAATCACCGTAACTTGTAACTTTTTAATCTGCAACTCGCGTAACTAGTTACACAACTTTATAGTCATCTTCAGCTTAATCATTACTTGCGTCTGCGCTCAAGGATTTCACCCACGTTGTTTACGTCTTTTTTAATGGGATTGCATTGACTCAAGTCTGGGTCAAAGGTGATATAGGCTCGTATTTATAAAGCGATCTTAATATTGATAGCAATATTAAGTACGAATTACGTAAGCGACCCCGTGAAATACGGGAAAAGGCTAGGGAGGGTGATGATGATTAAGTACGGATTTGACAGACCGTTATGTACTGAAATTACATTTCTGATACAAACTCGCTGTCACTCTTGGGAGCTGATTATAAATACGGACTGATAGAGCTCTAGATGACGCCTGTTCGTGAGCATATTGGTGAGATTTAAAGATGACTGAAGGCACTAAATAGACGTAGTTAAACCTACCATAGTCATCTTCCGCCATGACTTTTGCTTCATCATCGTTGTTTACGCCTTTTTACGTTTTGTAATTGCATTTTTCCGCTACAGACTGGTATTTAAAAATAATACTGTATAATACCGGGTGTAAGGGACAGCGTCCCGCAAACTGATAGGGGTTGCTCAGTCAACGATACTGAACACATATCACTAGGATTTTTTTTCAGGAAATGAAAAAAAAATTTTGCTTTTCCATACAAATTGTCCTATCAATGTGGTCATTTTGTATGAAAAAGCAAATTTTCATTTTCATTTCCTGAAAAAAAATCCTGGTGGTAGTTGTTCAGTATCGTTGACTGAGCAACCCCTATAAGTTTGCGGGACGCTGTCCCTTACACCCCGTATAAGTAGACTGATTTAATTCTAGGTACGCTAAGTTCACTTGTACTTGTACTAATACGATTATTCCATACTGAAATAAAAAAATAACATATAGTGTAAAACAGCTAATGGGCGCTTTTCCACTAGACGGCACGTCAACGGTAACGGCGACGGCACGGCGACGATCACGTGACAGTATCTATGGAAATCGATGACATGCCGTGACAGTGCCGTGCCGTCAAGTGGAAAAGCGTGTCATATAATTTCATTGATTTTCATACATTATCTCACCTACGATATCGTCGACGGTACCGTGCCGTCGCCGTTGCCGTTGACGTGCCGTCTAGTGGAAAAGCGCCCAATAGAATATAAACCCGATGCTTTCGGTGTTCCTATAGATTAGGAGATAGGCTGACCTAAACTGTTCTGTTACTACAGCAGCAATGTCATACGATCTAAACTGAAATACCCGTAAAATACTTACCCTTCAAAGCTTCCATGCTGGACTGGGAGTGATAGAAAAACATAGAATGTGCCAGCTGCATTTCCTCCCGGGCATGCTGTAAAAACCAGCTAAGGGATTCGAGGGTTTCAGTATTGTAATTTAGGCGACGGGCTGACAATCTGTCACTATAGCAATATACAGATCAATTTGGAATAACCCTCAAAACTTGTCAGACGTGGCGGAACGACCTTTGTTTAGGTCGTTTACGCTCTGCCTACCCCATTAGGGATAAAGGCGTGATTATATGTATGTATGTATGTATGTAAATAAAAACGGCTTAAATGTTGAAGCTCTACCTACCCCATAAATAATGTAAGCAAGTTTTCATGTATGAAGCCGTGTTTTAATTAGCTTAGAATGAGTTTGTCCATTCGTGGAACAATGGTAGACTGAAGATCATTCAAGAATTACAATGCAAAATGTTAAATAAGCAATAGGTACGCTTTCAGTGTGCCTAGTTGCTTACCTATCATGACTGTACAAAATCTAGTCATGGTTTAGAAAGTAAGTAGGTATTCTGTATTTCTTTAGAACGATTTTTTTTATTGAAGAGGATATGACATTCGAATATAGGTAGCAGACTCACAAAAAATTTTAAAGTTTTACTTGTAGTACCGATTACTATTACTACTACCAGATTACTACTAGTTTTACTTAAAATGAAACTAAATAACATCGTTATTAACCCCACAGGAAAATATAACATTAATAAACGTCATTATGATACGAGATATCAAACAAGGATAAAAGTATTATTTGTAAAAAGTACAAGGGAAACTACACTATAATTAGTATGTAGACCGACAACATAATCTCATAAAATAACGTTATCACGTTGGCAACAACTAAATAGTTATTTTTGTAACGTTATCAATGCAAACGCGTTTGTTCCCACGACCTTGTAACGTTGTTGTATCCATAAGGTTGTACAGTGGGCTGCAAAAGTGCATTGTGTACACTGTCGCATCGCAAACGAAGTGAAGTTTTCTAGAAAATATATAATCTTTAGTGATTGATAATAACCGCGAAAATGCCGACTGTAAAAGAAAGGAAAATGCGGCTTCAGTCAGAAATAATGTTGAACTTGCAAAATATGTATAATGATAATCAAAAATAAACTGGCTTCAAAATACAAATTCGTATTTGTAAAAAGATACCTGCATTCCAGTCAGTTCGTTGCAGCCAATATAATATTTATGGCTCTTAACTAGGTTTTTTTGTTTCAACACGTCGACGGTAATATTATAACAATTTTAGGCGCGGCGACACTATGTAAGCACTTTTGCAGCCGATAGTACCTAACATTGGTAATGTACCTTATTTCTACATAATACTATGACGCGATAAATATAGCTCGCAAAGTGTGAACGAGTCGCAGTAAGTAATCGAAACCATAGAAAGTGTAACTCAGTAAGAGCGCCGTAACATTAGGCTATTTATAGTAATGGACCATTCGTAGCGTAATGTTATGCGCTTGGTAAAATAAGTTACTACATTTATTTAAGATCCTTTCATGCACAATGCAAGTCATTCAGCCATATAGCAATAGGAGATGGAATTTTCATATTTCTACATTCATGTTTGTAGGGATAAGTTGTTCAGTTTTATGAGTTGAAAACTTTGCTGTGAAATGTACGTATAGTGTGATTTCGTTTCAAAATTAAGAAAAAGTTTAGGTAACTAATGCAATATAAGTATATAGCATTCACAAAATATTTAAGAGGCCTCGCTCATACCGGCATCAATATTTGAATCAGGAACCATTATTTGCAATTACACTTTAAAACCTCAACAATTTTAGTTCAAAAACAAAACCTATCCAATTATTAGGTATGTGCCTTTATGTAAGACCTAAAGACGAGCTGCTCTGCTCCTACATCTATTTTAATTTCCACGTGAAAATGTGATATGACGCAAGACAAAAGCTGTGAAGCTGACAACCAGTCATACTATAATGAGATTATTATATAGATACTGCTATGTTAGATATATTATATGTTGCAGGTTCTACGTCCCTGACACAGCGCAGCGTCACGACAATATGACATCACGATACGACAATGGTAAACAGAGCTGATGTAATTCCAACTACGAAAAATCTGAGCATCAAAATACTGGGCGATTTTAAACAATATTTGATACTTTTCAGAATAACAATAAAAGGAACAACAAGTCTACCTCAAACCTTGTAAAATTTACACTTTACAAAAACATGTGTACTAAGTTAACTACCGGAAAAATCCTCACATGTGATATTTTAAACTATAATATTGATATTATTGTGTGACAGTTACAGTTAAATAAGTATATCAAATTACTTTTACGTTAAATTTTAATAAAACGTATTCAAAGAAATTGTTGAAATATCTAAATGTTCAATGAAACATTATAGAATAAACATAAACTTCTTTCTATATGTTTTAACTTTTTTTTCTTTAGATTTCATTCCACTTTCCTACTTCAATGTTTTGCTACGATGTTCTCATTTCCACACCATAGTAGTAGTTTGATGTATTTAGCTTAGATCTGTTTCACGACCACGAGGTATAAACTACTACTATACACCTTAGTTGTATCGTCGACAAAAGGAGTAAGTGGGTCACTGCAAGTAAGGAGTAGATGCAACAATGAGTAGTGTAGTCTATGGGCCTTTACGGAAAATCTGCCTTAATTTAAGTAGATGTAAAGTCACGTATTGTATTCCCTTATATGGTAAACCAGAGATTCAAAACAAAACAAAATCTAGAAGTCACGTATTGTCCCTTATAGGGTAAGCCAGAGCATCAAAACAAAATCTAGCATTCACACAAAGCACTTTGCCTTCTCGTCCAATAATGTCTTGCGTATAAGAAAGTAGGTGTTTGTATAAAAAAAGTGGAGTTTGAGTAAAGACACAAAAAGAAAAATGCTACTAAAAAAATGTGCCTACATGGGTGCCACCATGTCGCGAAAATCTAGCCCTTTTACTAATTACTGAGAGTTATAATTTACTCGCTCAACTTAGTATCAATCAGTCACAGTTTTAAATTCTAGCAGTTTCTGGACTCAGTACTAAACATAGAGAAAATTCCATCTAATCAGAGAACTCAATGCAGTTGAGGTTAAATCATAATTGGTTGGTTTCGCATCGCGACGAAAGGAACCAGGCCAAGAATTAATCTAGTGACAAATTACTAGCAAGAAGAGTTTAATTGAATTAATGCTAGTAACTGTTTTTCTCGGGTTGAATTCTGCATCTGCTTTAACAACATAAAATAAAGGGTGTAAGGGACAGCCTCCGGCAAACTGTGACAAAACTGAAGAACTTTCAGGAAAAATTCTCTATCAGGAATTGAAAATAAAAATTAACTTTTCCTTTGATTTTGTAATAGGAAATACCTTTGTGAAAGCAGTTGTTCAGGATGACTGAACAACCCCTATCATTTTACGAGAAGTTGACCCTTGTACACGTTTTGGTACTAGCGGAGGATTTTCATTAAATATTATCTCCGACAAAAAATCGGTAAAGTTTTATAGGTACAGACTTTCCCAAGGTGGAAAATGGATATTATGGAGCACAAAGACATTTCCATAATGGTGTATTAAATAACAAACAAAATATTGCTGTTTTTTTTCATACAAAAATAATGTTATTACAGAAGAAGAAACTAGGTCAATGTGGAATTAGAGACGGTATAAACAGACACAGCGCAGAAAAGTTTAATTAAATTACTTGAAGCTACCGGCGCGGCGTCTGTTCAATACGGGGTCTAAGAGACAGCTTACCAGAAACTAACAGGGGTTGCTCAGTCAACGAAACTGAACAACTATCACTAGGAAATTCTTTCAGAAAAAAAATACAATTCCATACAAAATTACCATAGATCAGATCGATAGATCAGACAATTTGTAGGGAAAAGACATTTTTATTCTCATTTCTTGAAAGAATTTCCCGCTGATAGTTGTTCAGTTTCATTGACTAAGCAATCTCTTTCAGTTTCTGGTACGCTGTCCCTTACACCCGGTATACACTTCATATTGCATTTATGTATTCTGTAATCCATATACATTGGACGGTGAACTTTGACCTATGATGGGAGATACTGACGCAAACTTTTGCCAGCGCTCAGACTCAAGTGGAATAAAAAGCCTTTTGCATTGCAATCTGCTATTTTAACATAGATATTTCGGTCACTATAAAATATTTTTCATTTTCACGGAAAACCTTGTTGCAGCATAGGTTTGGTATCTTTTCCGGGCAGTTGTCAACCATGAGAAGCCTGCTCACCCTGAACTTAACCAATTTCCGACAGATGTTTAAAAGTAGGTTTGTCAGATCTATGGCGTCTGTTCATCGAAGCATAAGTTGGTTCATAGTTCCTTACCAAATAATACTTCTAGGACACCTTGCTAAGATGGAATAGAAGTGCTACGTAGAGATTCACTCACTGAGAGAATTCGATTGCGTTTGCCTGTGCGCACAGGTTATCTAAGTATGTAATAAATATAATAAGCATTTGGCATCTATAGACATAAGTCTATGCGTGTTGGGCTTAAACAAAATGCTCTCAGTGAGGACCTTATAGAGACACAAAAATGTTCCCAATTGGGACTTGCTAAAGCTGAAAAGTAATTTCTATCACAGAACAAAGTTATTTCTATCACAGAATGAGTGTAGTTTAAACATACAACCTTTCCCCAAGTCCCACATCGTCTCTATTTTTCTCAGTTTATTTCTATCTACGTAGCGTATTTACGTTCTGTACAAGGCCAGAACGCCGCCATAGGGAACTGCTCGCGTATATTTTGTAACGGGGTTTTTATATTTGCGATTACGAAGTATACACAGATTTTAGCGTACTGCTCGTGTATAGTTTGTAATTGAAACGCGCGCGACCTAGTTCCGAAATATACAACGCCACAACACCTTTTGGGCTTATACAGTTTTTATTGGACACCTTTATATAGGACGGTAAGACTGGGTGTGAGGGACATCAATTACCGCATGTAAGGGACAGTAATACTGGGTGCAAGGGACGGTCATATAAAACTAAGTGTAGTAGTGGATAGTAATGCTGGCTATATGGGACAGTATGAAACATTATGTTTTGCGGGCAGGCAAAAAATGATGGACTAGAATCATTTAAAAACATAGAATGTACCAGCTGCTTCTCTTCCAAGGCAGACAATAAATTTGACTCAAATTTCTTGGAACTACTTATGATCATATTTATTGGAACTATGGTCATATTTCTTGGAGCTATGATAATATTTCTTGGAGCTATGATAATGTTTCTTGGAACTATGAATCTTAGTTCTGGGAAATAAAACTATAGCGAAGCTGCAGCTGGTACATTCTATGATTTTAAAATGCTTGCTGGACTAATCCAGCATGGCATGGCAAACTTGTACTCGAACCAAACTTGCCATCGTACCCAACTCGCACTCGTGCCAAACTCGCACTTAAACTCGCACTCATGCAAAACTCGCACTAAAACTCGCATACGTGCCAAAATCGCACTAAAACTCACACTCGTGCCAAACTCGCACTAGTGCCAAACTCGCACTAGTGCTAAACTCGCACTAGTGCTAAACTCGCACTAGTGTCAAACTCGCACTAGTGCCAAACTCGCACTAGTGCCAAACTCGCACTAGTGCCAAACTCGCACTAGTGCCAAACTCGCACTAGTTCCAAACTCGCACCAGTGCCAAACTCGCACTAGTGCCAAACTCGCACTAGTTCCAAACTCGCACTAGTGCCAAACTCGCACTAGTGCCAAACTTGAACTAGTGCCAAACTCGCACTGATGCCAAACTCGCACAAGTTCCAAACTCGCACTAGTGCCAAACTCGCACTAGTGTCAAACTCGCACTAGTGCCAAACTCGCACTAGTGTCAAACTCGCACTAGTGCCAAACTCGCACTTGAGATGAACTCGCACTACACCTTGTCCCCACCTTGACCCCACCTTGCCCACACCTTGGCCAAATTTTCCGAACCCGCCAAATATGCCAAACATGCCAAACCCGCCAAATCTGTCAAACCCGCGAACTTTTAGCAGAGACACATCGACTGAAAAGTAATTGAGTAATTAGACTACCCATTACAAGTAATGCAATTAATTTTGGGACTACATGTAATGCCATTATAAATAATTGTAATGTGATTAACGATTAATGCCCAACACTGCCTCTAAGCGTACTGGCAATGTATATTATGAAAGAAGCAAATAACTTATGTCACTACGAACTATACACGAGAATTGGCGTACTACTGTTGTATACTTTGGAATGCCTAAGTAAAAAAGTGAATTCCAATCTATACGTGAGTAGTTACACCCCCTGGCGTTCTGGCCTTGTACAGAACGTAAATACGCATCTACGTACGTATATAGCCTAACCGACATCGGCATGCCTCGGGGGCTCCGTCTCTTCGTAAATTAAGTCGCATAAATAGTGCAAACGCCGATATAGCTGCAGTCCCTCGGGGGATACACGAGGCAAAGGTCAAGTAACACAACGGGACACTTAATGAAGATATATACGTAGGATCCTACAACATTGCTGCGAAAGGACTATTTGGCCTATATGTGAATGTAGCTACCTATAGCATCTTCTTTTCAAATGAAAAGCAAAATTAAGAATTTCAGTGAAAACATGTTGCGTCCGATCTCGTAGGTCCAAAATGACAATCAGGACCTCCGTTAAAATACAGCGTGCCGTGAAAACTTCAATACTGCTTACTGTGTAGGTTTTATTGTCAGTTCTTATGGAGGCTATACCTAAGATATACTAGGATATACCCAGGTATATCTTGAGGGTTTCAAAGTATTTTGGCAAAAGACTGACATCCCGCCATCGTCCAGAATATCCCACATTTTTTTAAGTTACTGATAAATCATCTTTTTTAGGCTGGAGACGATATGCCTTCCCTTTAAGGATTTAGATCTGATATCAATAATCTTAGGCCAATATTCACCAGACACAAATCACTAATCGCGGCGGCACATAGTCTGCAGACTCTCCGCGATGAGATTGGAGCTATTTATATTTTGGGTCAAGCGTGGTTCATTACGACATGATTCATTAACGCTGCTGGCTGTGTGGCGATACGGCCGCCAAGTTGAGACAACTAGATAGGCAATTTACATTTTGTTCACACAAATTATCTCGGTTTGTTTGGTACGGTTTGAGATAGGTCAGGTGGCTCGAATTAATTTGTGCACAATCGCACAAAAGGGAGCCCATCGGGACTCGAGAGGTAACCTATTTCTGCCAATACTAGACGGGCACACAATGTGCAAAGTGGTTCCAGCACCTAGCCGTCTAATCAGCCATGTTGACACTGCACATGTCGTAAACCCTGCGTCGGGTACGTAACTACGTAAACAACCAAGTATTGAGGCCAACGACCTGTCGTAACAATCTTATAGCAGAGAGCTATCAGTTTATTCGTCTGTGAGGGTCGGAAGGGGAAAGGGGATGAATCTACTGCGAATGAATTCTTTACCCTAACTCATAAACTATACGGAACAGTGTATTATTATTTGAGAGGAATTGAAAAGATTCGACATTCGGGATGAATCATTTACAACGGCCTTCATAGAAAGAAAGTTTCTTAATCGCAAAAAAAAAAAAAAAACTTCATCGTAGAGCTGTGAATGTGATCGATCATAGCACAGATTACTTAACAGCTGGTTTTTTTTTTCTAGCTATAATTCAACGATTGGGTCGAGACGAGAGTCGTTAGAGGTATTGAATTGAACTTTTTCTGTTGATCAGCTGCCAGGTCAGAAATTGTCAGAATGGCGCCACCCTCTGCCTTACCGAGGGTAGTAAAAGGTGACAAAGGAATAAATCTATTTTTCAAACATTTTCGGGTCGAGTAGAGGTAGTGAACTTTTGTATGGAACAGCTGTACTTTTAAATAAATGTACCTTTGACAACAAAGTTTGTTCAATTTTAAACGATGCTGCGGACCGTTTCAGACGATTTCTGTTATATGTAATTTCGGCCAACCCAAGGCATTAGCTGACTTTTTTCTACATACTTAATTATTTTATTTCTGTGAAAATTGTTTTATCAGAATCAAATTAAGTCAATTATCTTACTATTTCATTTTCACCGAGTTCAAAAGAAAATCCTCATTTAATACAATTTATTTGATCACCTAAATTATTTTCTTTGAAGTTTGCCTTGAAATATTCCACTATTATGAAAATGTCTAGCATTTTATTCTAACAGCGTTGATATTGGCACCATTATAGCAAGGTTGTTGAACTTTTATGAAAAGACGACTGAAATATAATATATTATTTTTATTTCAATAGCATGGAAGTGACTGCTAGAAAAGAAAATTACCCATGAACACATCTATAGAATTTTCCGCGAAGTGATAAGTAAATGGTGCAGATTCTAAAAAAACATACCTGTCATTTTCTGTCTTGGGTGAATAGGTCCTCTCTGCAGCACTATAGACGAACTAATTTTGATCCTGTCATTTACAATTCCAGAAATTTCAAAGGATTTTGGTTGATACCCTCCCACATCACGATTTATTATTCATAGATTCTTGATTTGACAAGATTATATTAGTTCATCTGTAGTGCTGTCCTTTTTTGTTTTCATTTCTTTTGGTTTTATTTTAGTTAAATCGTGGTTCCGCCAAGTCAGGCCATTGACAAATATCGACTATGTATTCCTCCGTGGGAATCTAACTCACGACCCCCGTATGGGGAGCCCATGGCTCAGACCACGACCACGGAAAAAGATAAGATGTAACTCTTGGCAGGTGGATTTGCGAGCATCGGCTTTTACGACACCCTCGGGGATTAGGGGGTGGTGCGTTACCGACTGAAGATACTTATGAAGATACAGGGGTAAGTCTCATAGTTTACTTATTGATTACTAGATTTCTGCCCCGCAATTTCAGACGGGCGATATTTTTCCCGCGGTAATAAGTGGCCTATACAGGGTGGGAACAGCGTACCAGAAACGGATAGGGGTTGCTCAGTCAACGAAACTGAACAACTTTCACCAGGAATTTCTTTTAGGAAATGAAAAAAGAAATCGCTTTTCAATTCAAATCAAGGTGGTCATTTTGTAAGGGAAAAACAAAAAAATATTTCATTTCCTGAAAGAAAGTCCTGGTGAAAGTTTTTTAGTTTCGTTGACTGAGCAACCTATATCCGTTTCTGGTACTTTGTTCCTTACACCCGGCAGATGTGAACCAAATTTCATCCCCATCCGTTCAGTGGTGAAAACATTCAAACATCTAAAGATTCGCATTTATAAATATTAGTGAGATGCGATTGAATGATAGTATTTCTCAAACTGACCACACACTTCGATGAGGTAAATCTGGTAAAACCACATCGTCATAGTAAACATCAATGTAATGTTTATTTCAAGTACAATAAAATTTACGTTATTATGACATTAGTGACACCCATTGGATAATGAATAAGTCATTTTATATACAATTTGTATCCCAGATACAAACAGAAAAAATCGCAAGTCTTTCCAAAAGATACAAACCTATTATTCTGTATTGATCACAATACCAGGAGTAAAAAAAATAGCCGACATGAAACTGAACACCATTCCCATATTAAAAACTCTCGCTCTTTATAAAAATTCTCACGCGCAAGTAGAGTATCAATTTAAGTTCAGACATTACGTCACAGCCTTCTTTATAGCGATATCTTGCCATATTTGGATATTCGCCCAGATTCGATACGAATGTGAAAGTGCAGTCATTATCAGAAATGGATCATAATGATATGAAAATTACGCAAATTATACGTAATTAGGTTGACCTACAAAATAAATGAAAATATCATGAACTTAATCAAAATTTGACGCGTAGCATTTGCGCTGGATTTAATAGAAACTGCGGTATAATATTTACTAGTAAGTAGTTGGTATGGTAGAACCATTGCTATCGTTTCGTGGAGAACATGCCTTAACTAAATCTTAACCAAAATTGTTGCCGTCCCTTTTTGTTCTCTCAAGATAGACAACGACAGGTGACAATTTTAGTCAACATTTTAGTGATTTTGTGCGAAATTACGAATCGATACCATTATTATTATGTATATTGTCTGTGGCAAAGCGATGAAAATGGTATTTCAAGGCTGCAGGTTCTTTTTCTGCCCTTTGATTCCTAAATTGTTATATTTGAAATGCATAACTCTTAAACCGATACAAATCACAAACATTTTTCACTTACTTGTTGCAGCAAAAACCTAAACAACAAAATTGTGAAATTGTTTCCAAGTTCTTTGCCTTTTACGACTTCGCAACCCTTTCTGTAGCTGGTTTGAGAAACCTACTTTAGTTACTTAGTTGATGGTGGTTATATACACCCATAGTTATACAGGACGTTAATTTAATTAGTAGCTTAGTTTAGCCGTAGCTTAGTTTAAGAAACTATTAACTACCCCTTAAAAATTATTTAAAAAATCCTTCTCAACAAAAACAACCTAACAAAGACTTTCCTATACAAAATGACCATTTTGATCAAGATAATTTATATGGGAGGGGAAGGCAAAAATTTGAGTTCAGTAGGATATTTTTATGTGATCCTTTATTGATACTATAAAACACATTCTGCATGAGCAATTAAATTAACACCCTGTATATTATATACCTCCGGAATGTTCTGGGTTAGATAAGGCACTCAGTTTCGTAACTAAGGCGACGGGTCGGAAGAAGGGACAGAAATTGGAACACCCTCGCTGGCCGTGAGTTACAGCGGGGGGTGTAGAGACATCCCGATATTTCCGACATGTGATACTGATAATACTGCTTTTGGGGACAAACTAAGCATATTATAATATGTTGTATGCATGTGGTCGTGTCGTGTGTATGTGGTGGTGTGATATTTACCTAGTTGCTATCAGAACGTTTTATTGCCTGTTTCACTTAATAAAATAAAAATAGCGATAAGCTATCGAACAAATTGGATGTGTTGTAATATATTTGTTTGTATACCTAGCTAGGTACTGAATTTATCTTTGTTCTGTGCAAAAATCTGTTGTTCTGTAATCTATTTATATTTTATATTACATTCTAAGTTAGTTTACAATTTACATTGACAAAATTCAACTAAGTGCTTAACTATTATTCTTGTAAATGTGATTGATGATTAAAGGCTTTATGGGTGCAATAAGGGATGGATCTACGTTCTCTGATTCCCAATTTATTCCGACAATAAACCATAAAAGTATATCTAATCTACTAATACATAAAACAGAATCAGTCTATGGCCACGTGCAACTTAATAATTTGCATCCATCATCGCCAACCCTGACATTTTTTTTTATATAAAATGCTGACCAGAAACTGATACGGTTTTCTCAGTCAATGAAACTGAACAACTTTCACCCAGGAAATTCTTTTAGGTAAAAATATATTTTCCCATACAAAATTACCACCTTCGGTCAGACAATTTTTATGGGAAAGCCATTTCTTTTTATTCCTGAAAGAATTTCCTGGTGAAAATTGTTTTGTTTCGTTGACTGAGCAACAACTATCAATGTCTGGTACGATGTCCTTTACACCCGGTATACATAGTATAAATAAACTCCAACAATAGGCGAAAACTTTGTTACATTTACATTTAGAAACTTCAAGGTCGCAGAGAAGTTTAAGGCTATTTACCCCGTTTCGAGCCGTATAAACCGCATATGTCGAGTAAGCCAGCTTCCAACTAAAATGTAGGTACTGAAATTGCTAGTAAACATACTAAACTGTTATGTATGGGCACCGGCTAGATCAGTACCGATTACCTCTGATTGGCCACTCAATAGGGAGCTTCTAGATGCTTCCAAATTGCGACGGATGATCAAGTTATCACAGCAATAGGCTTAACGGGCTGTTGTCCCATAATACCAGTTAAATCACACTTTGGAGGAAGCTCTGGTACATCCAAAGAAGCTAGTGGAAAATCTAAGAATATCGTTTGCAAAATGGTCTCAACATGGACTTATTGTAGTACGATGACGTCAAGGAAAATTGCCGCGAGTTTAAATGATAACGCATATTTTACTTACACAGTTGATAAGATAAAACAGTCTAAGATTAAAATACTTACGTACTGACATTAAACTAATCTCCATGTCACTAAATTCTCACGTAAAATTTTTTTTTTTCCAAATATCATGAATTGCATAGGTCTGCTTCCTTGCGGTACTCAAGTAAATGGTCGTTTAGTACCCCAAACATGTAAGATTCTGACGAAACAAAATATGCACATCTGTGTCAACGATGTCAGTGACAGTACAGTCATCACAATAACGAATACTACTATGTTGGTTTTTAGTTAAGTATTTGCATTTAAATAAGGTCAAGTTGTTTTGAAAAGTAACTAACATGTTAAGGGTTTTAGAATTCTTAGTCAGTTTGATCGTAAATAAAGTGCCTAAACCTCGATTTGTGATAGTAATTGTGCCACATTACATTTCGAATATCTTGAACTCAATGCTAAAAGATAAGACATAAATTTTATTATGGTTAATGGATTTGATATTGTAATTCGTGCCAAATTAAAAAAGATTTTTTTTTAATTTTGATAAAATTTTACTATTTGCGAACCTTTTCAACATAGCAAGATCTTTAAGATTGATATATTATTATGTAGTTTATTAGTTTAGAGTTAGATATACTTAGTACAGAATATTATTAAAGTAATTGTTAATTTGCATTTCTAATACATGCATTAAAATAAACGTAACATCCTCTCTGGGGTCAATGTAATCGTGACCAGGGAATACCTGATACACAATTGACGACGTATTTATGTTTACGATCCATACTCTTATCAGTATGTAACTGTAACTGAACAGTAAGTGGAAAAAAACAGATTGATAACCAATAAAAACAAATTAATTCTGACTTGTTACTGTGTGTTTTTTATTACTTGTGGTAAATTTCCAATTATTTACTGACTTGGTTTACTTTTAAACTTTTATTCGTTAGACTGTATCAAATAAATAGTATTCAAAGATAATATTGAGTAGAGTCAATGGTATGATAATATTGATAGAGTTCATTCATAACATAAATTAAATATACTTGTTTTCTATTGTTATGTTTGAAAACTTGAATTCAGATAGATACTAGAATAATTTGAATTGCTTATTGAATCAATATTTTAATGATAAGTTTTGATGTAAAATAATTTATTTTTCAAATTATTATATGAATTAGGAAGAGTCATCTTGAATCCTATCTGTTATGTGTTATGTTATGGGTAAAATTCTTTATTTAACATGTTTATTTGTAAGTATTAATGTGTTATTATTAAGGTACATACCTAAAGGAGTAAAAATAAGAATACGTAAATTTTATATCACATCAGAATTTTATTCTCAGTATAAACTTAAAAATTACTTATTACCTAATTTATTGGTAGTAATGCTTTGGTAAACTTTAATCACATCACTGTGGCACAAATTGACTTTTGAACGATTTCACTAGATTTGTCCTCCGCGCACGTGGTTCACTGTCCTGGGGAGTTCTGGGTCCCTGAGGGTTCTGCAAGGTTACAGTTCCTCCTGTGACCATCTCCGGCGTCTCAGCCTTCGGGGAGAGCAGTTCCAAACTTGATCCGTTGAATGGTGAGGCGGATCCTGTTCAAGGCTCTTCATCTTCGGAGAGGGAAGGCAGCGCCAGCCGTTTAATCAGGCGCTCCCTCCTCTGTGGAGACACAGACTTCTGTCGGCGCAGCCTCAGGGCTTCAGTGCTCAGGATGTGGATTCTCGGCTCAGGCTCGAAGTTTTCTTCGGTTTCGTCCTCGACCAAGGCTGGAAGAGCGTTTTTCTTCTGCCTCCTCGCGATGGGGGAGCAATCCTCGCGTCCTCTGCATTTCGCCAGGGTGGGGTAGGCGTCGGCGTAGAGGGTCGCGACCGTTTCTAGTTTAACAACCATGTTGGTGTTGAAAAGTTGGGTTTAGAACTTGTAGTGGGTTTAGTTTAGAGCGACGTGTGTTCGCTGTGAGAGCTCGCAACGTTGTGAGGGGGGCGAGTCTGCGCGCGCTTTTATACCGTCGCGGCGTGACGACAGCTGATATAACGTCGATGTAGTAGTACACTGTAGACTGTGTTGTGATGTGGGTTCACCCGTGACAAAAACCCCAGGTAGATCCGCGGATAAATCCGGAACAACCAGGCATTGTATAATAATGGGACGGATCTTGCGTATTGTCTCGGAGATATTTCACACGGATATCCTATTTGGTTAAAGGAGTTTGATTTTTATTGTGTATCAGATGTTTTAACCCTAATTCATAACTTTTTCGCGTATTTGTTTTGACTTATTTGTCTCCATGCAGACAAAGCGTATCTTTGAACACAATACCTCACACGTTTGTGATGATTTGTGAGAAATACGATCTTTCCGTTTCTCAACAAACGGCAATTTGTTTACGAAGTCTTGTGGACTGATTCTTTGCAAAACATGAGAAACGAATGCTTAGCCTGTTTTAGATATTTTCTAACGGTAAAACACTTAGGTATGTTGTACCACAAATAAGAAACATTTTTGGGACAAACATAATACACACGCCTAAGAGGCAGGCAGAGAGTCAAAAGTCTAATTAAGCCCTTTTCGTAACGTCTGGAAATCGGAACTCTAATTTGGTAGGTACAATTTGTATGTTTTATTACATTAGTTAAATTACCTACCACTATTTTGGTATCGTTGGTTCATAATTATTTTCACCGTGTGTACAAAAATAATATGTAATATATAATACCACTATTTTGGTATCGTTGGTTCATAATTATTTTCACCGTGTGTACAAAAATAAAACAAGCACTGTAAACAGTACAGAAATTAAATAAACACTATTGTTATTATTTTGATTTTATTAGTAATCATCATACTTATGAGATAAAGATTCCAAGATAGTTATCCGCGATTTCAGACGTAGTTTTATAGTAAATATGAAAGAAAGAAAATAATTAATTCGCCTCTTGCCACGACCTCAGGCCACAACTTCGGTGGCATAGTTGGTAGTGCAATGGACCGGCAATCCAGAGGCGCAGGTTCGAATCCTGCCTGAGGTCGTGGCCCGAGGCATTACTTTCTTTCTTTCATATTTATATGAAATAAAATAGCATTTGTGAGTGCTAAAAATATCCCCAAAAATGTAGTTTTAGAGTGTTTATCAATTTTAGTCCTATAGGTTTAGCCCTTATCACACATCCGGACCGAAGGGTCTGATCTGATTCATCTACACTATAAACATTATAGAGTTTAGTATTTCCAATACTGCGGGAAAACCCGATTTCATAGAATTATTTTGTAAACTTTCAATATGTTTACACGTCCATTTCAGCTGAAACATAAGATTTTGCGGAATACATAGAACGGGATCTACGTAGTTTCGTTTGTTTATTTTATCTCCTTACGTGTACGTAGACAGGTAAATCTTCTTACTTTGTATACCTAGGTAAACAATGTATAGTTTGGCTGTTTGCTTTTTCCTGTAAGCTGCTTTTGCCTATATTTGATCTCTCAATTTCCCTTGGGAATGGCACTGTTCATCTGTGTTTACGAATGCACCATTGGTAGCAATTTGGTAAGAATACGACTTTACTAAATCTTACCGTTCGCGTTCCCTTCTGCACTTTATTCTACACCGGGTGTAAGGGACAGCAGCGTACCTCAAACTGATATGGGTTGCTCAGTCAATATGAAACTGAACAACTTTAACCAGGAAATTCTTTTAGGAAATGAAAAGAAATTTTGGCTTTCACATACAAAATGTCTGATTGTAAAGGAAAGTTTTCATTTTTCATTTCCTGAAAGAATATTTTGGTGAACGTTGTTTAGTTTCGTAGACTAACTAAGATTAGCAAAAGCAACCCCTATCCAGGTACTTTGTCCCTTACACCCGGTATATTTAAGATTACAAATCGATTTAAATCCCAGTACGAGTATGGCGTTCGAGGAAAAAACCTCAGCAACAAACTTAACGGTTTTTCCCAGATGATTAAATTTATTATTTGTTTGTTTCTTTCCAGTGACTGTTATTGTATATTTGATGAAGTTATTGCTAAACCTCATGCAATACTAAGTTAACAAAGAATTTTATACTACACCTATTCGGAAAGTATATTAGTTCTTACTTGAAAAAAGGGAAGAAAGTACGTAAATCCAAGCGAACGAATATGCAGGCGGCAAAAATATATGGGATTTACTTTCTCCCCTAGGGGAGAAAGTATTTTCTCCCCTCCTTTATTTTTTTAAAAATTCATAATTCAAAACTAGAAACAGGCGGATGCCAAAACACAAAAAGTTTGTATCTCGAAGCCCACAAAATGATACTGGCCACTTACATTTTTTGGCAGTATGTGCTTAGCATCATTTGCCTCTTTTATATTTTTAAGTAAAAAATATGGTAAAATCAACATGTCCGCGCGAATTCTTTTTCGTTCTTTGATTTATTTGACTTATTCAATGTAAATAAGGTTTTTAGTGTTTTCGATGTAATGTGTAATTGTATTTATTATGTGTTTTGTTTGTTTGTGTTCTGTTCGAATGGATGATGACACTTCAAATGTTCTTAAGATATCTTCTCATGTAAGTGATATCATTCTTTATTTTACAAGGATTTTTAATTATATTTTCCTCATAGGTGTAGTAAGTATAAAGCACTATGTATAACTCGGAAGAAAATGCGATTCCCAACTCGTGTGTATTGAGGCCCTCAGCTACGCTTCGGGCCTCAAACTACACCCTCGTGGGAATCGGTCATGTTCTCCACTCGTTAAACAATGTACTATTTCAGGCACTGGAAAGAAACAAACAAATAATAAATTTAATCATCTGGGAAAAACCGTTAAGTTTGTTGCTGAGGTTTTTTCCTCGAACGCCATACTCGTACTGGGATTTAAATCGATTTGTAATCTTAAATATACCGGGTGTAAGGGACAAAGTACCTGGATAGGGGTTGCTTTTGCTAATCTTAGTTAGTCTACGAAACTAAACAACGTTCACCAAAATATTCTTTCAGGAAATGAAAAATGAAAACTTTCCTTTACAATCAGACATTTTGTATGTGAAAGCCAAAATTTCTTTTCATTTCCTAAAAGAATTTCCTGGTTAAAGTTGTTCAGTTTCATATTGACTGAGCAACCCATATCAGTTTGAGGTACGCTGCTGTCCCTTACACCCGGTGTAGAATAAAGTGCAGAAGGGAACGCGAACGGTAAGATTTAGTAAAGTCGTATTCTTACCAAATTGCTACCAATGGTGCATTCGTAAACACAGATGAACAGTGCCATTCCCAAGGGAAATTGAGAGATCAAATATAGGCAAAAGCAGCTTACAGGAAAAAGCAAACAGCCAAACTATACATTGTTTACCTAGGTATACAAAGTAAGAAGATTTACCTGTCTACGTACACGTAAGGAGATAAAATAAACAAACGAAACTACGTAGATCCCGTTCTATGTATTCCGCAAAATCTTATGTTTCAGCTGAAATGGACGTGTAAACATATTGAAAGTTTACAAAATAATTCTATGAAATCGGGTTTTCCCGCAGTATTGGAAATACTAAACTCTATAATGTTTATAGTGTAGATGAATCAGATCAGACCCTTCGGTCCGGATGTGTGATAAGGGCTAAACCTATAGGACTAAAATTGATAAACACTCTAAAACTACATTTTTGGGGATATTTTTAGCACTCACAAATGCTATTTTATTTCATATAAATATGAAAGAAAGAAAGTAATGCCTCGGGCCACGACCTCAGGCAGGATTCGAACCTGCGCCTCTGGATTGCCGGTCCATTGCACTACCAACTATGCCACCGAAGTTGTGGCCTGAGGTCGTGGCAAGAGGCGAATTAATTATTTTCTTTCTTTCATATTTACTATAAAACTACGTCTGAAATCGCGGATAACTATCTTGGAATCTTTATCTCATAAGTATGATGATTACTAATAAAATCAAAATAATAACAATAGTGTTTATTTAATTTCTGTACTGTTTACAGTGCTTGTTTTATTTTTGTACACACGGTGAAAATAATTATGAACCAACGATACCAAAATAGTGGTATTATATATTACATATTATTTTTGTACACACGGTGAAAATAATTATGAACCAACGATACCAAAATAGTGGTAGGTAATTTAACTAATGTAATAAAACATACAAATTGTACCTACCAAATTAGAGTTCCGATTTCCAGACGTTACGAAAAGGGCTTAATTAGACTTTTGACTCTCTGCCTGCCTCTTAGGCGTGTGTATTATGTTTGTCCCAAAAATGTTTCTTATTTGTGGTACAACATACCTAAGTGTTTTACCGTTAGAAAATATCTAAAACAGGCTAAGCATTCGTTTCTCATGTTTTGCAAAGAATCAGTCCACAAGACTTCGTAAACAAATTGCCGTTTGTTGAGAAACGGAAAGATCGTATTTCTCACAAATCATCACAAACGTGTGAGGTATTGTGTTCAAAGATACGCTTTGTCTGCATGGAGACAAATAAGTCAAAACAAATACGCGAAAAAGTTATGAATTAGGGTTAAAACATCTGATACACAATAAAAATCAAACTCCTTTAACCAAATAGGATATCCGTGTGAAATATCTCCGTG